>VDFB02361220.1:33992-98347 GCA_007258455.2 Sequoia sempervirens | reverse complement strand
TTTATTTGAAGAGGGCATGGTTTGCTCTTGAGGGATGTCGATAAATGGATGGCTTTCTGTAGGTGGAAAATAAGGTGGTGGTGTAGGGGGTTTCATGGATCGAGATCCTTTCTTCAAAGGATGGCTTGTTTTACCACTGGTTGTTTTTTGGTCTGCCTTTTCTTGCTCAACAATATATTTCGACACTATATGTTCTGGAATGCCTGCGTTGTCTTCACCTGGACAATTTTTGATGCCTGTTTCAGGGATCCCACACAAGTGCCCTTTTACTCGACTGTATGAGCTCGAATATTGAACATTGCAATGACTACAAATCCAAATATATCCTCCACCATGTAATGCCCCGTCTTAATAACCTAAGAATGTTGCAATTGTGTATAAAAGTGTAACAATTTTTTTTTAAAGTTTAATTAATAAGTTAATTAGTTGCATACATTCATTAAGCTATGCGACGTTACACTACTTTGAGTTTCCATAAGTAACTTAAGTATTTCGCATTGCACATTTTATTTAATAACATAATCATTAAAGATAAACATTGCATTTCATTTGAATACCATTTATGATAACATAAAGTACAAACATGTTTCATACATTGCATTTGATAGAATATACAATACTCATCCATCTTGATGAGGTAGTTCAATAATAATTACATTTTACAAGTGTTCACCTCATATACATTTGAGGGATGTTTTCAAATACAAGATTTTCAATATACAATGATGAAATACACATAAGTTTCCAAGTGCGAGCTCTCCATCCATGAAGCTCTCGATGCCATGATCACAAAACTGGGGACCCAACGGAGTAAGGTGCACATTCCACCCAACCATGTGGTACCCGTAGGTCCACCCCCCATGCTAGGAGATAGTAATATGGTTACCTAGACATAATCTACTAACCCTAGACACTAGTACATAACAATCTATTGGTTACATTGCTTCCAGATTTAGACAATTGAATGTAATACAAATACAAGGTTAACTGTTATTCTAGGTGGAGTGTCATCACAACGTTGCATAGGTTACCCTGGTGTTTCTTCTTAGGTTCCGGCCCCCAACTTTGGGTTACCCTAGTAACCTCTTACGAAAACCGGCCCCTATGCATACTATTGCGGAATCGTATGTCTTTTGAAGAAACAAGACACCGATTTGCCATTCCAAGCCTTCTCATCTTATTCTCAAGACTGAAGTAGCTCAAGAGTTAATAAGTGAGGCAAAAGCATCTTGTTAAGAGTTTTATATCTAACTACTATGTTCTTTAGTTTTCACTGACTTACTAATTCTTTGTAAGTTACCCTGACACCACTTTGTGTGTCGGCCCTTACAAAAAGCCACTCCCCTAAACATAACAAGGTTATACTATGTTTTCCTGACTAGGATTCACAAAGTGCACTAGTTCATCACATATAGACAATTGACCCACATCGATCATTAAAACTTTTATCAAAATTCAGGTATCAAAACACCATATTTTACACATGCACAACCCAAGTCAACTCAAAATATATATTTGAACAATAATACCCCCCTTACTACACAAATCCTTCTGGAAGACTTATTCGACTATAACTTTCCCAATATGCCCAAAAAGATACACAATTAAAAAGGCAAATTGAAAAAAAATAAATATCTACTATTTGGATATACTAAATCCATTCAGTCGATAATTTGGAGTAAGAGAAGTATGAATTTAATCAATCAACTGAACCATAAATTTATTTTTCATAAACTATAAAAAAAAATCAAATCAACATTTATCACAATTTCACAATCATATTCAATAATGAAATTTTGTTTCCTTTACATAATACATTTCATTAAAAACTATCTAATCATAATTAAATATATGCATTTCATAATAATATAATTAAATATTTATTTAAATATATATATATAAAATCATAAAATATATATTATAAATAAAATATTAAAAGAAATACGAATTTTATTTAAAAAGCTCATTGAAATCATATCGCGTAATATTTAATTCTGGTAAATAAAATAATCAAAACTCTTTATTCGCCCGCAGCCGAGCTGCAGAGCCCGCAGCCCAGCCGCGACTCCCTTTAGGGAGTGGGTGCGGCCCACTCCAGGGCTGCGCCCAGCAGCCGACGGCTGCTGTGCGCAGCCATTGAGGCTGTGCCCCCCCCTCCATGGGACGTGGGGAGGGTTTCGGCCCTCCCCCAATGTTCTGCATTTTTTTTAAAATAATTTTTTTATATATATTTCCTGCGGATTTCAATCCTCTGCCGTACGGAATTCGGCTTTAACAAATAACAAATCTTTTAAAACAATTTTGACACAATTAAATAAGGGTCTTTCACAATTCAATTTAACAATATAATATATATATATATATATATATAATAATTCCTCGGGGGTTCTCTGGAAAATAACAGAGGATTTTTTTTTAAACAAAGAAGTAACAACGGGGAAATTGGGGAAATAAACGAATTTCTTCCGGGTACAAAGATTTTCATTCATAATATATAATTCAATAGAGAAATAAGTTTTCAGAGATTTAAGGGAATTCTTCAAATCCTTCAGTAATTATACAGTAACTATCTTTCCCGAGAATTATAAAAATTTAAAGATTTAAAAACCTTTCCCAGAGAAAGTATGCTACAGAATTTTACTAAACCAACAATTTCCACAACAAGAACACAATGAACAAAATTTCTTGCACGGAACACAGGGATCTAAATAAATCTTAATTTCTTTTCAGAAGCTTTCCTTTTCAAAATCCACAAATTAAAATCTATAGGAAAAATACCTGATTTCCTTTGCTATCTGATGAAGAAATCCTCTGTTGCCTCTATTGCCTGAAGCTTCCAATTTCTTTCCTGAGAACCAATTCCAATAACAACCAAAAACCAAAAATCTTCCACAAATTTGCAACAGAAGTACCAAAAAATCATATACCAAGAATTTTTACAGAGCCCAAAATAATTTCCCGTGAATGATAGGATAGCCTCTGTGAATTTTTCCAGATCCAATATTACCTCCGTAAACAAATTTCAACAACCATAATCAATTAATGCACTGGCACATGTCGAGAAGTGGTTGCAAAATATCTTCTCCACCACTTTTCGGCAATCTTGCCAATTCCCAATTGCATGCAATTTATTTATTTAATTTAAATTTACAACCACTATTCAAATCTCATGCATTTATTTTTATTTAATTTTCTAATAAAACTATTTACACACTTAATATTTTAATTTAATTAATTAAATAAATTTAATCTTTTAAGATCAAACCATAGTTGAAAACTCGGACTCGGCAATAACTCGGCAGACCCAAAAAATTTAAAAACTCGGGACTCGGCAAAAACTCAAAAACTCGGCAATAACTCGACAAATTTATCGAACATTTGAAAATACACAATTTTTAAAATATTCTTAAAAACTACACATATAAACTAAATTTTTAGAACATATTACTTATTTTATCATATATAAATCAAAATTAGAGTTTAATAATAGTCATTCTGGTTAATATTTAATAATAACATTTTAATTAATTATTTTTTTATTTATTGATTTCTAATCATTAAAAATTTAAAAGATTGGAAATAATAACTCTTAGTCATTTTGGAAATAAAAGTTTTTAACTCTTATTGATTTAATATTTAATAATAACTTTTTTAATTTATTTATTGATTTGTAATCATTCATTATTTTAATTTAAAGATTTGATTTAATAATAACTCTTATATAATATGTTATTTATTTTTTACAAATATATTAAATTATAAGTTTTGGAAATAAAATAAATTAAATTTTTTCAATTTTTTAAATACTTAAATGATAAAATAAAAAATAATATATTAATTTTTTTTACAAATATTCTTAACTCTTATAAAATATTTAATTATATTTTACAAATATATTAAATTATAAGTTTTGGAAATAAAATAAATTAAAAATTTTCAATTTTTCAAATGCTAAATGATAAACTTATATAATATATTAATTTTTTTTACAAACATTCTTAAAATCTTATAAATTTTTAATATTTAAATTTCAAACTTTTAGTATTTACTATTTACAAATCAATAAATTTAAAAAAAAATAAACATACGCTTTATGTTTTACGATTTATTCAGAAATACGGTAAGAAATAATTAATTTTTATGTTTTATTTAATTTTCAAGATGTATGAGTTTACCTTTTATAAATTTATTTAATCGATCATATGAGTTTCTTCAGAAAAATCAATAAATTTTTTAAAAAAATTATTAAAAAAAACAATGAAATATGCCAGAAATCAATCGACCTGGAGTTTTATTTTTTGCAGAAATCGATCATGGTGTTTACTGTTTATGATTTTTTCCAGAAATGAGGTCGCGTTTTTTTAAAAAACCTACGTTTTTTTCTTCCTTCGCCGTTTTTTTCTCTCTGCCCTCGTCTCCTGTCGTTTTTCTTCTGAATCTAAATAATACGAGTTTGCAAGTGATGGCGGATGCTTTATCATTATGTTTATGCGAAAAAATTTAGGGCAAACAAAAATAAAATCAATGCCTTATTTTTTAACCGCGTTTTTCTCTACAAGTCGCGATTTTCTGCGTTTTCTTCATGAATAAATCGCCGCGCGTTTTACTTTATACTCGGCTGCGAGTTATTGAGCGATTTACTCGCCCAGCACATTTCAGAACGATTACTCGCGAGTATTGCGAGTTTTTGGCGATTTTTTCAACTATGGATCAAACCATTTAACCAAATAAGCTAACTAATTAATTAAATAATCGCTATTAATTTCTTCAACATTTAAAAATTAATTTAAATAATAATAATTTAAAGCACAATAAACTATCATTAAAAATTAACTAAATTTACCTTTCAAACAATTTATCCAAACAGAAGAATGCAAAACAACCTATGACTCAAACTAAAAATAGACAAAGTATAGTGACCGGGTTATAGACTATACTAGGGTAAACCAAACTACTATCTCCTGATCAACATTTCCATTGAGTCTTGACACGCCAAACCCGAAAATTCGTGTGGAGTCGGTGTCATGTACCTGCAATTCAACCAAGCAATAACATGCATACATATATATATAAATAAAAGCATTGAACAAACACACCGCAGAGAAAATCGCATATCATTGGCACTGCAAGTAAGCGAGTGATGCGATTCCGTTCTCCACACCAATACACGTCACATCAGACTGACGAAATGAAATAACTGTTAGTCCATCAAAAACATATACATAACAATAATCAACTGAAATAAACATCTACACTATCTCAAAGCATGTCTAAAAATCAGTAATCACCAAACAATGTATCATCATGTCACAGAGTAAATCCACTATCACTCAAAGCCAGCAATCAAAATATCCAAACAAAGTATCATAGTCTAACAGTATGAAATCATAACAGCAGAAAACATAAGCATAAATGGAGGGGTGCTACACACCACCTGGAAGTTGCTGAACCATTTCTACATATTTCCAAAGGGGAGAGGCTGGGTTTATTTTGAAACGAGATTGGATTGAGCCTGAGGAGGTACTGGTTGCCATTGTAATATGGAATAGTGAATACCTAAGGCACAACATATTGAAATTTTGGTATTGATTCATTGAATTTGAAACTAAAAGACTTCATTAATTTCAAATTCAAAAAAATGAAAAAATTGAACATGTGTTATAGACATTTAGAAGAATGAAAAGTAAAACAAAACAATAATTAAAAAGCAAAACAAAAGAGTTGAAGTTCACTTGTGAAAAAAAATGTAAAAAAAATAATCAAAAAACTTCAAAAAACCTACCTCTTTTGAAGAAATCTTGCTCTACGATCTTCTTAGCAACGAATAGACACTTGCAAGTGCTTAGGAATAGCACAACAATCAACTTTGAACAATCTACGATCAGCCTTCAAGTCTCTTCCAGCTTGTGCAAGCAAAAGAGAAAGTTCAGCAATGGAGGCAAAAAATCCTTTTTTCTCATTCACAAATTGGTAAATGAGTTTCACTTTACCTATTTCATGTTTTTGAGGCAAGTATTAGGGTTAGAAATAATTAAAAAGTCCCTAAAAGTAAAAAAACGAGTCAAAAATGTCTTTAAAAAATGATTTTTTTTGGGGAAAAACGCGCCCAGGCGCGGAATTGAACCCGGGTTCGAAATTTTCAAACCCTGTCCGGACCCACAGTCATGGGTCCGGACCCCGGCCGAACCCACAGTCCAAAATACAGACCCAGGCTGAATTTCTTCGAACCGGACCCGAATTCCGGACCCGGATCGAACCCGAATCGAACCCGGGGCCTTTAGTAGCGAATCCGGTAACTTAGCTCAAAAACCAATTGACTTAATTACAAAACATTTGGAACAAGATGAAGAATTTGATCAATAACAAGCATTTAGAATTTGTCACTTCAGGCATACCAAAAAACATCATGAAGAATAACAAAATAATCTTCCTCTCGATCTGCATATTCAGGAACAACATACAAAAAGAAGAGAAGTCCTCCCAACTTCCATAGAAAAATCCATCTGCTCCTCTAGGTGAAAAGCTCCGCCTTACTCCCATCAAATGCTCTTTGCTGACTAAAAATGACTCATGTAACACAAGCCATTGACCGGCTGTATCATGTAACCTGGCTAGCCAATTTAATGGAATCGCTGAATAAGAGCTGTTTAAGCACACAAATAATATTTTTTTTTTTTTTCTAAAATCTTTCACGTGCTAAAATTCCTTGCTTCTTCTCACCCCCAACAAATATCAGTCAAATTTCTACATCAAACAACTCACTAAATACTACGAATATCTTCAAATAATTTTTGGGTTTTGTTCCCCTCTTCACCAGCTTTCCAAAACACTTTGAACTTTTAAATTTCATTGAGAAATGAATGAGATATCACCATTTTACTGAGACTGCATTATACTGATAAAAAAACGTGATTTTAAAATAAAAACCATATACCACTACTCTTAACAACTCGCCTATGCATCAGTTTGGTTCAAATAATATGCTTTATTCTTTCATTGGCATTTAATCTTCCTTGAAGGAAGCTCCATGGATTTTCATAGGCACGAAGATGATTATTGCTCTGATACCATGAAAAGAAATTTGAGCAGAGACAAAGAGAAGCTGCAATAATTAAAAACAAGATAATATGTGTTTCATTATTTTCAATCAAATACATTACATATTTATATGATTCCCATATCCTATTTTATAGGAATCTCCCTAAACAACTTTCCTAAATATATTAAGTCCTCTTAAGTCTTAACAACTCAATACAAACACATTCTTACCACTCATATATTTACCTATTTAACAAACTATAACAAACCTAATAATTTTATGTATAATTATTTTATGCATTTTATGATGCAATATTTCTAACAAGGAGGCATCAACCGCCTCAAATATCATCTTGCATGGGTCCTTGGAAGAGATGTTTCTCTTTGTGATAAAGAGGAGCCTGAGGTTATTTGAGAAGTTAATGTTCTCCTTTCTTCATGAGGAGTGGAAATTAGGAAATAAAAGAATTGTTGTGGCAATGGAAGCTATATGGGTTCTTCTCTTGAGATTGAAGTAGTGAGAAAGTGAGCTCTTGCATTGGCCCATTGATATGGGGCTTTCCTACCACAAGTAGTTCTAGTCAGTCATCACAGTTAGATATTCATGTTTTTTATGTTCCATGAAAAGCACCTAGTGACCAACCTTTCCTAGAAGGTACTACATGGATCCAAGAGAAGCAAAATGAGGTGAGGTTAGTAATTGTCAATTTTTGGTACTTCAACAACATACCCTTCTGCATTGTGAGCAGCCCTAATTGGGACTTGGTTGTCATGACATTGATAGTAGCAAGAACAGGGTTCAAGTTACTGACCTCTTATGATTTGAGTGGGCTGTTGTTGGATGATGCTATTAGACAAATGTAGCTCTTGGTGAAGGAACAAAAGAGGGTTGGGCAAAGAAAGGGCTGTGGTATTTTGTCTGATTGGTGGATGGATGGTAGGAAACACAACCTAATTCACTTCCTCACGGCATCAAGTGATCAGTTGGTGTTCCTGAAGTCAGTTGATACCTCTAATGTAGTAAAAAGTGTGGAGACTGGAGACACTATGCAACATGTTGGGTGAGGTTGTCATGGAGGTGGGTGTATAGAATGTTGTTCAAGATGTGATGGAAAGTGCAATTGCATATGTTGCAGCTGGTAGGCAACTAGAGGTGAGGCACCTTACTATCTTTTGGAGCCCTTGTGCCACTCATTACATTAATCTACTCCTTGAGGATATTGACAAACTTTCGTGGGTCAAAACTGTGGTGGAGGATGCATGAAACCTAACAAAATATACTTACAACTACATGTGGGTGCTTCATCTAATGAGAGCACACCCATGGTGAGGAGTTTGTGAGGCTAGTTATCACATAGTTTGCTACCAATTTCTTCACTTTACGAAGAATTGCAGCCTCACTACCATATTTTATGTGTATGTTTGTTAGCGCTAGGTGGGGAAACTCTTCTTATTTGATGAGTTTTTTGCCACAAACATGGATGTTGAAAAATTATCAGCTTAGTACTCCACAGTAAGGTTTTATGACTTTAGTCACATTTTTTTTGTCAGTCAAAATTAGATTTTATTTTATACATTGTTTTCTTTTAGGTGTCAAAACCTTTGGTGAAGGTCTTAGTTGCCGATTCGGGTACGGGCACGGGTACGGGATACGGGTACGCCGGTACGGCGATTTTTTTTTCCTAAAATACGGTACATTTGGGTACGGCTATATATATATATATATATATATAAAATTAAAAATATACAAAATTGTAAATACATTTGATAGTATGAACTATGAGTCTATGATACTTCATCAATCATCAATCATCATTAAATCTAAAATCATTGATCAATGCTAGTGATAAACTACAAGCTTAGAAAGATAAATCATAAATGCCAATTGATAGTTCAAAATTCCAATACATATGTCATACTCATATATTAATAATATCATATATGTCTTTGTACTCTTTAGTCATGATTCAAATGAAGATCATTACAATTATTCATCAACCATCAAAAGGGTCTAGATCATCATCATTTGAACCACAAACAAATGCACTGCCAGTGCCACTTGTAGTAGGTGCATCATGTGCAAGAGTCTCATCATCATCATCTCCATCTATAGTGACTCTAGCAAGCTCTGCAATAGATGCATCCAAGTTGGCACTCTCAGGGGCTATGTCCCAATTCTTCATTGAACCATCCTTGTACTCATCTTGCTTATGTGATAGAAGACGCAAGTTGGAATGGACATAAACCAAGTCTTCTGCTTTTTTTGCACCCAACCGGTTACGCTTCACTGAGTGGATATAGGAGTATGTACTCCAATTTCGTTCAGCCGAAGAAGAACTTGCAACCTATTGAAATTGGAGAGAAAACCAAAATAACTTAGAAATAAAAAATGCAAAATAAATTAAATAATGGTAAGAAGTACTACTAAACTTAAAGTCTACAATACAAATGTTAAATAAAAAAAATTAAAAAATAAAAATTACTTGTGATAGAATCTTGATTGCAAGAGGTTGGAGGAACATAAAATCTTGCCCATGGAGGTACCACCATGTACAAGCATCTACTTTGTATTGGTCTTGAGTAGCACAAGGACTAAGTGTTCGTCCTGTGATGAACAAGCCAAACTCTTTCCTAACATTTTCCACCACTTCTGGATCTATGAAGAGTCTTTTGAATGCTTGCTTGTACCCATTAGCAACTTCACTATCTCTATATGGTGGAGTTCTCCCTGGCAAAGCAAGTATCTGTGAACTATAGTATTTGGGAGATAATGCATATGCAAGGAGATGCAATGGTGTGTTCATCTTGGCCCAACGGTGGTGAATGATTTTTTCAACTCTATGAAAAAATGTTTCTTGGGGGTCATTCTCTTTTTCTGCTATTATCACCCTTATTTTTTCTATCATGGAGTCAATACCATCATAGATATCCCCCAAACATGGTTTATCTGTATCAGCAAACCTGAGCATAGTCATGATAGGATCAGTGAATCTCAAGACATAGGCCACACGATCCCACCAATCATCCCCTAGGATCAATGACTTGACCTTTCGAGCCCTCTCTGAACTTGATGTTTTCCAAATACTCCATTGGTTGCTAATAACCATGGCACCCAATGCGTCTCGCACCTTCACAAGTCGTCTCAAAACGATTGTGTGTGATGCAAATCGGGTCTCCGCAACCTAGGATCATGTAAAACATAAGTTAATAATAATAACACATTAAAATATAAATCCATAAAATTAAAAAAATTAAAATAAATTATAATTGATAATTAAATTAAATTTACCTTCAACAATTCCAATCTCGAGAAAGTCCTGAAGATGCTTTGTGACATATGGTGGTTTGTCACAAACATTTGGATCTCCTCAGCCTCTTGGTATATTTCTTTCACCCATTCTATTTGAGTGCCAATTGCTTGCATCACCAAGTTAAGGGAGTGTACAGTGCATGGTGTCCAAAAAATGTGTTCATACCTTTGCTCAACCAAAATACCTGCAGCCCGACAATTTTTTGCATTGTCTGTAATGACTTGAACAACATTTTCCGGACCCACCATCTCTATGGACTCAATGAGGATTTTTGAAATGAATTCTGCATCTTTGATTTGCCCCTCACAATCAATTGCCTTCAAAAACATAGCCCCTTTAGGGGACACTGCAATAACATTTATCAAAGGTCGATTTTTGCAATCCTTCCATCCATCGGAAACAATAGACAATCCTGTTTCAACCCAAGAATCCTTAATTGATTTGAGTGATGTCTCTACATGATTTTTTTCTTTTACTAATAAGGTGGTGCGCACCTTTTCATACCCAGGACTTTTGAAACCTGAAGGTGCAGCATTGATTGCCTCCACCATATCATGCCAATATGGTGATCTCACCAAGTTGAAAGGAAGACCATTGGCATAAATGCAACGTGCAATTTTTTCCTCTGCGATGTCTCTTGCTTCATTTTGAAATGCCCTATCCAATGGTCCTCTTTTGCGGGAAGAAGTGGGGTTTTCTACTTCGACAGAGGGTGTCTCCAAGAAAGGATGTTGAGAGGCCATTACTGAATCTTCAGGCAAAGTAATTGATTTTTTCTTTGCTAAAGGATGGGTTCTTAATTTTGCTCTTGTAGACTTCGCATCAGCTTCTTCTTGTTCAGCCATGTATTTCATAATTTTATCCTTTGACAACCCCTTCTTATCTGCCCCTGCACATGGTCTAATCCCTTGCCCACTTTGTCCAAAAAGGTGAAATCTCACTCGACTATATGAGCTCTTAAATGTGACTTTACACTCATCACAAATCCAAACAAATGCCCCACCTCCTGGAAGCTGTTCAACCATTGTAGTATGATGCCATAAAGGAGATGCTGCATCAATTTTATACTTTTGGTTTTTACCAGCAGGAACACCCACTGAACTTGAACTTGTAGCCATTTGAACTTTGATTTTACTGTTATAAGAAATATAAAATATTGAACAAATTACAAAATGAACACCAAAACACATTAAAACAAATAGCAAATCTTATTTCTTCTTTTCTAAAAAAAATTTATAAAAAAAAATTGAAAAAAATTGAAAAAATCTTCAAAAACTTGCAAAAAATCTTCAAAAACTTGAAAGAATCCATCATAAACTTGAAAAAATGAGTTAAAATGCATACCTTAAGTGATTAGATCTTCTTTTGTGCAAGTTATCCTCACTTTCTTTTGCACTTGATCAATCTTCTTCAACCTGCAAAATGAAAAAAATGGAGAGCAAAATGTGTTTGTGAGAGCAATGAAATGAGAAAAGAGTGATAGAATCATATTAGAAATGCGTTTTAGGGTTTCTTTGGCTTTTAAAATGATTAAAAAAGTCATTTTTTTTTTGTTTTTGACGCCCAAAGTCTGCGGGCGCGTCTGGGCACGCGCGGGAGCGCCTGGGAGCGCCCAGGGAGCGCCCTGACACCCCCGGGTTCTCTGTGGGTCCGCGCCACGCGGACCCACAGAGAACCCGGGGGTGTCTGGGCGCTCCCAGGCGCTCCCCCGCACGCTCCCGGAGCGGGCACGTAGGGCCAAAAACACGAATCCGGCAACTAAGGTGAAGGTTCTATGCTTGGTAGATGGGGAGAAGAATCCCATGGGTTTTCTATATGATGCAATTGACAAGGCCAAGGAGGCAATGCAACATTTTTTTTGTTCACCCATTTGACACATTATTGATAGGAAGTGGAACAAACAACTCCATGAACACATTAATGCTTCATGCTGCCTGCTACTTGAACTTAAAGAATTTATTCTTCTATACCTTCAAGGCTGATGAGGAGGTCAGCGATCGCCTCAAATTATGCATACAGAGGATGGTCCTTGATGAAGACCTTGGACAAGTTGCAGGTTTACAAGGTTGTGGAAGGGAGGTTGTTTTCTTCACCTGTATGCATTTGAAATGCATTTGAAGAAGATTGACTTTGCAATTAGGTAAAAAAAATGAAAATTCAATGTACATTGTTAAATAGGTCTTTAATAAGTTTAAATTCTAGTTTTTGTTTCAGTTTACTAAGTTTCTTACAAAGTTAATTTTTTTGTCTTGGTAGATTTGTGGTAGGAAGATTATGGTGCAAAAACACCTAACCTTCAAAAGTTCACACTTTGTATTTTGTCCCAACCTTGTAGCACTTTTGGTTGTGAGTGCAATTAGAGCACATTTGATGCCATTTACATGAAGAATGGCTACACGTTGACTCAAAAGTGCCTGAATGACCTTGTTTTTGTGTAGTAAAAATTTCAACTGCATACCAAAAAGGTAGAGGGAAGGGGCACACTCTAAGTCATTGATTTTGATGGCATAGATCCATATTCAGATTGCATCATTGATGATGTGGAGCGGCTCTTTTTGCAAGATGAGATCACTGATATTGAGAGAGAAGCAGCAGATGTGGTGGCACAACAGGAGGCAGAGGCAAGGTTGAGGCATCAATTTGTGCTTCATTGGATATGGCTGCCCTTGATATGCCTAAGGAGGATATTCTTCCTCAAGCGAAATCATTACCATCCACTCCAAGGTTTCATACAGCCACTTAGAAATTTTACTTGAGATAAGTTGTAAAATATTACTATGTATTTGTAATTTATGATTATATGACACTATGGTGTGTATTGAACTTTTTTGATCAATGGATGAATTAAAAACTCCTTACCAGTTTTGTAAATTCAGTTTTATGCATGTTTTTAAGATTATTTTGAAAATATATGTGCTTGTTTTATGTTTGGATAATTTCCAGAGTTTTGGTGAGAGTTTTTGCTGAGTCACCAAGCCTGCTGAGTCGCTGAGTTTTTAAACTATGCTTTTATCTTTTAGGGAACTCTAAAGACCAACTAGATACAAAATAATGTTGTGGAGTCTATCAGCCAAATGTTCATGTGGGCTTCTTTATATTGGAAAGTCAGAAGAATATAAAAAAGAGTTAAGCAATCTTGCACAGCCATTCATCATTGCTGTTTGAAAAACTTTGATAGGAGAATATTCTTAAAAATTGACTCACGAGATTCACATGGAGGATAGTAAACTGCAAGTGAAAGAAGACACAAAATTAAAGGAAACCATATAAATTGGACAGTATTCAAATAATTTGAACGAGGATGAATTTCTAGAGTTATCATCCATAATCTTAGGAAGATTAATGCTCCATTTTGTGGAAATATATAATGCTTGAGCTATCATAATTATTAATTACATATTTGTGATAGCATTAAATAGTTTTGCAAAATGAAATAGTCCCCTTGTATCATTTATTGTAATCATTAAATTGGAAGTGCTCTCTACCTCTTGGTGTATAACACAGTTATCTATAATAGGGGTTCCAATTTGTAATCCTAATATTCATCCTGATGATGGGCCAAAATTTGGCCCAAAATTATGTTTAAAAAATTTCTTTATATGATTATTTTTTGAAATCTTCTATTATGTATTGTGGATGCTGGAAATCTCTTTAGTATTGTTATAAACTTATATATAAAAGAAGGTGCATTTATATCACAGCCGCTCTTATATATAAAAGAAGGTGCATTTTTCTTGTGTGTCATTTATATCACATCTGCCATTAAATTGACTGTTCATAAATATTCATATGCATAAAACATGCTAGAATTCTTGTACATGGTGTCATATTTCTGTACAGTTCTTTATTTCTTGAATGGTAATCTATTTCGTTGGTACTCCCCAGGGTTACATTCTGGAAATTTTTGCCAGTAAGAAGACATACATGTTTGTCCTATGTGGAAGATAGAACATATTTATCCAACCTGCTTTCTGTAGGCAGTCATATCCCATGATGATCATATAAAATATTTGTAAGCCATTTCAAATAAGTTAATAACCTTTAATGGAAAATTCCTCTTTGGTGTGAAAAGGTTAGGCTGAAGTAAAAATGGTGAGATTTCATGATGCTGTTAAGACATGCGGATTGTTGTCCACATTGCCAAATGATATATGTGATATTGGGGAATGTGGCAGTGGGAAATATAAATATCTCCCAAGCTAGCTCTGCTATCTGATATAAAATCATATGTATAGTATTTACATGCTTGCAATTATGGTACCTGTTGATAGAGATGATTTCATTGTAACCATATCCTTAATATCATATGCTTGGGACATATATTTGGAAATGTGTTTTCTGAGACCCTATTAAAATTGTCGAAAAATAAGCTATATATTAACATTGGTAATTACAGTTGCGGGTTTAGGAAAATCATGCTTGAGATCAATACCTCCTTAGACAATGGGGTTATGTGTTCCACGGGGACGCGTTCCCCCCCAAAAATGGCGCGTTTCCGAAACGGGGACGTTTCGGGGACGGGGGGACGGGTACTTGGCGTCTCCCGCCGTCCCGCCACCGCCGCCGGTGCTCCGCTGGAGATGGGGAAATGTTTCCGCATCTCCCAAGGAGACGGGGAGACGGGGAGACGTCTCCAAGTTTCCTTAGGAGACGTCTCCAAGTCTCCAAGTCTCCTTGGGAGACGCCCAGGAGTTTCCTGGGAGACTAGGAGACGCCCAGGAGTTTCTGGAGACGCCTGGAGTTTCTCACTGGAGATGTGTTCCATGTGTGGCTTTGATGGTCTTAATTTGGGTTTTATTGTTAATGCAAAATGATGTACACCATGAAGGTTTGTGGTTTTGGAGGTCTTAATTTTGGGCTTGGGGGGCCCACTGACCCCTCGCGCCCTGCCCCTGACCTCCACTGCCTCGACCCAGGGGGCTGCCCCTTGACCCCGCTGGCGCTGCCCCCAGACCCCCACAAGGGGCACTACCCCTTGACCCCACTAAGGGCGCTAACCCTCAAACCCATTGGGGGCATTGCCCACAAACTCCCATTGAATTCATTTGATTTTCTAGGTACTCTCCACTAGTTACCTTCAATTTTACAAAAACAATTTCATTTGTCAAATTTTATTTAGCAATTAGCATTCAAGATATCTTCGTATTTAGATTTAGTATTTCAAATTTTGCTATGTTATAATTTTACTAATTAGTAATTTGAGTAATTTCCGATAGTTTCATTTGAAATGTAATTCTTATACTGTTATACTGTTGTACATCCTTTCAAAACTAGTTTTTCAAGTACTATAAGTATATTTATAACTATATCAGCACCACCACCCCACCACCCCGCCGCCGCCGTCCCCCCGCCGTCTCCCCGCCGTCCCCAAACTTAGGCCCTTTGTCCCCCCGTCTCCGAAACGCGTTTCCGCGTCCCTCCGTTTCCCCGTCCCCCAGGCCCGTGGAACACTGGTTATAATAGATGACCAGATTTTTCATGGGCATTTTTAGAATAGTGCCCTTACATATTACTTTTACTTGTTGCAGCCCTAAGGAACATGTGCCTGCTTTTGGGCATTGGAGTTTCAAAGTGAGATTTTTATAATTCTTACCAGACAAATTTATAGTAGACACGTTCATTCGACTTCCTGGACAAATTTATAATATAAGATATTTTGTTCTTCCTGCAAGTATCAATATTAAACTTTTTGGGAATTCTAAATCACTTGACTGCCAAGTGGTTCTCAACTAGTCATCAGTATGCTTTGTATTTCTCATGACTGAGGCATTGACCGATTGGGGACTTGTAGACCTAGGTGGTTTTCCTATACTGACCTTTTCATGGATGGAAAAAAGAGGAGGTTGCATTTCCATCCATCTCTTTTCTGCTCTCTGAACCTGATTCTTTCCATGTCTTCTGCAACCTACTGCCCTAATAGAATTGAACTGTTTTTTTGACCCATCATTTTTATTAATATTATTGAGATTTTGCAGCATGAGTTATGGTTGGGTGCTTTTCTCAGCATGTGGAATCCCACAACTGGTAGAAAAATCCTATAGTTATTTGGAGACACAATTGACTGGCTTACATTCAGACAAGTACTGTATTTTATTGTTTTAATTTCTCGCATTGTGCCTAGTTTGGTTTGCTTACTGATGCTAAATGCAGATTGCCTGTAAGATTGGTTGATGCTTGCCTTGAAAACCATATAAACCAAGGCAAAAGAAACAGGAGATGAGGATGCATGTTATAATCTGTAAATACAAGAAAATATAACCTGGATATGGACCTGCTCTATTTTATCATTGATTAGAATTCAATTAAGTGCTGCTAAGATGGCTGACCTTGGATGGAACAAAGAGCAAAATGGCATGGAAAGAGCTGAGCTTGACCTGATAAAGAACAGTGCCGGAAATTAGTCTTAGTGGTTTTTGTAACCACAGTGGAATGGCTTGAAATGACCTAGAAAAGTGGTTTGTTGTCTGTTAAAAGTAATGGGAAGGACAATATTTCTAATTGGTATTCTGTCAAAACCAGCAGAAATCATTTGAATAACTGTTAGTTGCCAATGGCGAAAGGGGCTTGAGGGTGAGAAGCCCAAAGTGGTAGATTATATTCACCATTTCTACCCCCTGTTAATAAATGCTTAGAGATGCTTGTTTGCTTTGTGGGTGCCTTGTCTTGTGATTTTTAACCAACACAAAATAATTATCGTGATGGTGACTTGAGTATTAAAATTACTCCCAAGTCCAATGTAATAATTGTTAGTAGATATGCAAGTTTGAACAATGCAGCCTGTTTCATCAAGTTTTCGACTCTCTGGGTGGTTTAGGAGCTGAGGTAGGGAATGTCTGGCTTGGGTTTGGTTGAATTACTTGTATAGACAGCGTGAGCTGAAGGAAAAAGGTCATAGAGAAATCACTACTCATCGAAAATAGTCATCATGATGATGACCTGAGTATCAAAGTACTCCCACATAGAAAATCCAACAAAAATATAACAATAAATAACCGTTTGTAGACAATATGTGAGTTTGAACAAGGCAGCAGAACACATAGTTGTCAAATAGTGGTTTCATGAATTTTTGAAATCCATTTTAGGACTTTGTTAGGTGGTTTAGGAGCTCAGGGAGGTGATGAATGGCTTGATGTGGAAGAATTAGTTGTACAGACAGTGAGAGCCAAATGGAATGCGAAGTACTAAGTAGGAGTGACTTTGTTTGCATTGGAGAATCTTGTGAGATGGAGGCATGTCTTGACTTTTCCATGCATTTTGTAGAAATTATTGTTTAGAAAACTTCTCATCCCATTGAGGTACTTCAGAATGTGTTGGAAATAAGCTACACCCAGATCAAAAATGGATTGTCCACAAAGGAGCCAGTAGCGCAGATGGTAGAGCACTCCAGTAGCAAATGGAAGGTCCTAGGTTTGAGTCCTAGCTGGTCTGTATTAGTTGTAGCTCAACATGTGGTATTAGAGATTGGCTAGGAGCCCCAAACACTTGCGTTGTGGCTTAAGGGGGGCTGTTGGAAATAAGTCACACCCAGACTGATGATGGACTGGCCACAAAGGGACCAATAGCTCAGTTGGTAGAGCACTCCAGCAGCAAATGGAAGGTCCTAGGTTCAAGTCCTAGTTGGTATTATACTCATTCCTTCCTAGCAGAAATTTCCTTTGAATCAACTCTCCTTCACATGCCTGGAACATGCTTTTCACAGCACAAGATTAGATTGCTTTGATACCATAATAAATTTCTGGAAGGAATGAGCATTTGCTGCTGGAGTGCTCTACTGAATGAGCTACTGGCCCCTTTGTGGTCAGTCCATCATCAGTTTGGGTGTGGCTTATTTCCAACAGAATATCTGGTGGCAATATTAGTCTTGAAATGCCAATTTGAATTAGAATGGCATGAAAATGAGATATTTTTGTATAAGGAGAGCTAGCACTAAGTACAATGCGTATACAGGGATTTCAGTGTGAGACTCATCATGGGGGTAATCTATGTTTTTATTTGTATGATCCTTCTTGGTCTCATATGTGTGAAGCAAAGTTCTCAAGTCTTGAATAAACTTTTCCACACGTAAATCTCTTTGTTATGATATATTGCTTTTGTGTTTATTTCCTTGTAATTGCATGATCATTTTAATCAAGGCTTCATATATTTCTGAGAAGCCTTAGTAGAGACTTTCATAAAGTGTGTCACTCTTATAGATCTGTTTTCTTTTGGAAAACTGTTGTCTTCCATTCCTATGGGTTTTATCTTACATTGTGAGTAGCCTTTTGGTACCCGTGTTTTTTATGTTGACTTTCATGTTCTAATTTTTTCTAGAGTCTTTTCCAACATACACTCTGGAAAGCTTTTGTTCTACAGTTCTTTGTGTATATAATCATAATTGACCGTCACTTGGTATTGTCAAGCAATTGCATATTGGTATTGGAAATAAAATGTATGCCCTTATCTCAGCTAGAGTGAAATTATTTTAAAGATCTCACCCTTAATTGAATTTACTTTAGGACCATGCATTTTATCTTGTAAACTCATCTGGGTTTTAACCTTTTTGACTATTGCTTTTGTGAAACAGATTGTTGCAATTAAAGACATCATTCGACCACCTCAAAAGGAAAATTTTAATGATGTTTATATTGTGTATGAGCTCATGGACACAGATCTCTACCAGATAATACGTTCCAATCAGCCATTGACAGAGGATCACTGTCAGGTTTGCTCCTGATTTATTCTTGATAGCACTTTGTGGATTTGATGCCATGAGCTTTTATACGGATATTTTTGTTTGGCCTTGCTTCCCATGGGTAAAATAATTTAATAATTGTATGGTCTTTGGAGAAATTTTTGAGCTTATTTTTAATGATTTTTGTGAAAGAGTGGAAAAAAATCTGTAGTATCATTTAATGCAATTGAAATATTGATAATGCAATAATTTCCACTGGAATTCTTTCTTCCAGTGACAGTCAGCCTTTTTAAAGCAGAAATAACTTTAATAGATACATTGTGCTCCCTGTTTTGAATTTTTAAGGTGCATCTCAGTTTTTCATAAGCTAAATCCCACTCTTATTATTTAAGCCTGTATGCAGGAGGAAATATTGAAGAACTATATGCGCTCTGCCATACATTCTTTATAGATGTACTCTGTTTTTTTCTTTGGCATAGAATGGATTAGGAGAAATCATAATGCTGATAAGATTTATGAGAGTGGGCATTCCTTTTCTTTTCAAGATATTAAAGCACTGTAATTTAAAATTTTGACATGCAAAAGGCATACTGTGTCTTTTTGTCACTGTTATCATGTTTTTAATTTTTTAAATATTCGTACAGACAGCATGTCTGGATCTCTGTTTCCCTAGTGCCTATTAGAATTGTGGAGGAAGAAACTAATATATACACATTGCTAATTAGAGCTGTGACTTAAAGATGTCTTTGTCTGAGATCAATACTTCGTAGACAGTGGAAGCAGATTTGATAATAAGTTTTTTATATTATTTGATGATTTCAGGATTCAACTGCGTAGTTCTTGAGTCAAACTCATAGACCCATATTTTATACACTGCAAAAAAAATCTACTTGATAAGCTTTTTATATGATAACTAAATTTCCATTTGTTTTGATTTTTACTTAAAACCTTTTCTCTATGTTTGGGCTGCATCTATATGAGCATACTTAAATTTTGTCCCCGATTTTGTGTACGGGGCAAGTATTATTTTTAGTCACAACTTGCAAGGTCTGACAGCTTTTAAGTTCTAGGTTTGAAAAGAACTAATCTTTCCCTTGAAAGTCTGATATCTGATTATTCGTTCTTAAAATCGATGAATTCCAATGCTTCTTTTGGGCATATTTCAGGAGCTTTAGTCCAGAATCTGATTACATATTAAAGAATATCTTGTTCAAATAATCTGAAGGTAACTCATTATGTAAAGCATGCTTAACTATTCAATATGTTTTCTTTGAAGTGTAAACAAATGACCACATATTGTTATTGAAATGAAGAGCTTCAAATTTTTCTGGGGCAAATAGATTTAGTTTCTATTTCTATAATCTCATTTTAGTCTTGACCTATCATGCTCATTGCCGTTACAATAATATTTGGGACTTACCCTGGAGCTAACCTGTTTCAGACCTCTAGAGGATATTATGACATATAGGGTTAAATTCTGTAGAGATTTGCTTTTGTGCTTCATACAGTCCATACACTTTGTGACCAATTACTTCTTTTGAAATGGAAATTGCAAGCCAACTGTGTCAGTTTTTATCGTGCATGGACAATGTAGACTTTGGGCTTTAGCCCATCTAATGTGTGTGCGGCATCTGTTCCATGCAATTTAAAATGAGAAAATTGAACTTCTGAAAAGGGCACTGGTATTAGTTCCACTCGACGGTGAGTTTGGCATTTTAATAAAAACTGAATTGGAATTTGTTGCATAAGATAATGATGGCCTTATGATAAATATTTACTTTATTCTAATCTCTATTTTTTGGCTATTCTGGTTTAATGTCATCGCCAATGTTTATTAACCCTTTGAGTCATCAATGCTGAGTTGGACAGTTTAGCAACTATATAATTTTTTTATTACAATTTGTAAATCATATTTTGGCTATCAGAAATAATGTGGATGCATCCTGATATATACACCCTTTCTGCAGTATTTCTTATATCAGTTATTAAGAGGGCTCAAGTACATACATTCAGCAAATATTCTTCATCGGGATTTGAAGCCCAGTAATTTACTTCTAAATGCGAACTGTGACCTAAAGATAGCTGATTTTGGGCTTGCCCGGACTACATCAGAGACAGACTTTATGACAGAATATGTTGTCACTCGTTGGTATCGAGCACCAGAACTACTTTTAAACTGTTCCGAGTACACAGCTGCTATTGACATTTGGTCAGTTGGTTGCATATTTATGGAAATACTGAAGCGGGAGCCCTTATTTCCTGGGAAAGATTATGTTCAGCAATTAAGGCTCATTACCGAGGTAACACCAGTGCATTCTTTCTCCCATTCTTAACAACACAAGCATGCCCCAGTTTTAAACATTTAAGAACAAAATTATTATAAACAGTCATTGAGTCAGATTAGAAGGGGCTCTTCTATGCTTTTCTTGAATCCTGGTGTTTAATTTTCTCCATTTTTGTTTCCACAAACAGTTAATTGGTTCACCAGATGATTCTGATCTTGGTTTCTTGCGAAGTGATAATGCTCGAAGATATATCCATCAACTTCCACAATTTCCTAAGCAGCCCTTTGCTCAGAGATTTCCCAACATGGCTCCTACAGCTGTAGATTTGCTTGAAAGAATGCTTGTATTTGATCCAAGCAAGCGTATAACAGGTATCTTCTTTTCCAATTCACGTAAAGGTTACATTCTTCAATTTTGAGATGTTCTCTGACAAAATAGGTTATCGAGGAAAGCTGTCTTTTGGTGGCATTTGTAGCTAAAACCTATATTTATTATGGCTTTGATTTGTGTTATTTATATAAATATGCATTTCTACCCTTGACAGCTTAAACGTTTCTATTTTATTGCATTGCAGTGGAGCAGGCCTTGAGTCACCCTTACTTGGCAAGTCTGCATGACATTAATGATGAACCTAGCTGCCATGCCCCATTCAACTTTGATTTTGAACAGCCCTCATTCACTGAGGAAAATATAAAAGAGCTCATTTGGAGAGAGTCTCTTAACTTCAATCCAGATATGATGCAATAGGTGGATCAAATAGACTTACCTATTTGAACCTTTCTTCAATGTTTATGTTATTATGAGAGGCTAAATGATCTTTTAAACAGTTTGTTATTGCCTTCAAAGTTCTGAAGGTTGGCAGATTATATTACAGGCGTGCATGGACTTAATTTATTGGGTTTAGTTTTCCTACTATTCTTGGAAGGTCTGTAATAGCGTGCCCATGGATATGTTTACTAATCCAAATAGAGATTGTTGGATTGTGCATTTCTGACCTGAGTTAGCATGTTTGCTTTTACTTGATTATTGGGGGAGGACATCGAAATGTATTCAGGAATCTAATAATGTAAAGTAGCTACTGTGTCAGAGAAGAGAGCATGAAATTCTCTTTTTTGAAAAACATGTTTTGTGACGTTAAGGTGTGTAGCAAGTTGTATATGGTGCCATTATTGGCACTAATTTGCGTGCTTGTAGGCATCACTCTTGAAGAATATATAATTTGAAAGTTGGCGAGCTGAAATTCACCAATATGATTGTGCTTAATGATCACTTTCACCTGTATGATAATCTAATTATTGTTAAATTGTTTTCTCAATTATTACTTGGTCATTGTTGTTCAAGGTTCAGGACATTTATGAAATAAGGAAACATTTTCTGGTGTTTGACTATTATTTATTGCTTGAAGCATCTTGACTACAGCAGGAGCAAAATTAGGCCAGATTGGTCCTAATTTTTTTTATTTTCAACACTCTGAATTTAGCAAGACTCGAAAAATTGTTGATCTAGGGTAGTTGTAGATGCAGGTTACTTCTTAGTGAAGTAAATTCTGCATCAAGTCTGCTGCTTCCAATGAACAAAATCAAGCAAGTTCTGGTATGCTAAATAATCTTGATGAATATTTCTCTAGTTAATGTTACGAAGCTGGAAATAAATATTTGAAGTCAACCCAGAAGCTGTTGTCTTTTGTTAGCAATCTGGGAATTGAATTATGTCAATATACATATGCATGCATTTTGTATTTGCGAATATGGAAACTGATGGTTAAGTTGCCATTATTCTAGTTGAAATGTTCCATCAAGAATGAATTTTAATATCAAACATCTGATGGCAGTTGCTCTGCTAATAGTCATGGTGTTTTTCTGTTTTACATATATGATTTAATTGCCTGCCATATTTTCTGTGAAGTAGGCAAACAGGGCTAAGAGGAGTATTTTTTCCAACATGGGTTGGTAGTAGATGTCAAAAAGTTGCTAATACAGAGTGAGTTGGTCACATAACAGCTTATGCATGCGGCAGTATAGAGATTCTTTGTGAAAACTACATATATTTATTATTAGGCTGTGATAAACTGTACATGCTTTTTTTTTGGTTTTATATTGAAATGATTCCTAGAAGTCAAATTTGATGTGGACTGTTTTAATGATGGAGATATCTATTTCAAGATTCAGTGAAATATACTATCGAGGCATCTATATCATGTTGAAGTTACAGCTTGTAATTATATGTACTGTAAATGTGATTGAACGTAGAACTAGTTTGGTATAACATCTGTAAAAAGTTACGGGAAAAAAGGTTGTGTAACATAACAATATATATTGAGTCACTATGATGCATGGCAGCAAACCTTGAATAGTTGTGTGGATATGGTTTATGTAAATATTAGTTGTGCTTCTAATCATTCCTTGAGGGGTAATCAAGGAATAATCATACTTGTTTATTTTTCAATCAAGGAATAATCAAACTTGTTTATTTTTAAGTTATATAAATCTAATATTTAAATGCATGAGGGCAATCATATTTCAAGCATCATCTATGCTGCAGAAACAGAGAGCAATGTAGTATGATACTGGATTGAGAGGTGCAATCCCAATTTTAAATCAATCCCAAGAATTTGTCTGAATAAATAAAAAGCATATTCTACTTTTGTATCCATCCCCTTGATTCCGAACACTTTTTTCTAACAATTACAACTTGAGTTATTTCAGCCAGCCAGTTTTGTTTACAAACACAGAAAGACTATTCGAATGATGATTAACAATAAATTAGCTTCATAGGTTGTAATTTATGTGCTGCAGGGAACAAAATCACTGTAAACAGAATTTAAAAGCTCCCTCACATTTGCTTCATTCTTTTCATGAATTTTCTGCTGCTTATACGCAAGCATTGTTTCAGGTCTGCAGATTCATTTCAACTTATTGCTGCATCAAATTCTCCGTTTCTTTAATCTATCGATTCTTTGCTTTAGTTTCTCTATCCGAGTAGCTAGTTCTGGAATAGAGCAAGCCGCCCCCTAGCTGCCCCTTGTCTTCTGAGAAATTGCTGTTGCTCCACTTAGATTCAGGATGCGTGCTACAAGCGATCAGGCATTCTGAAAACTTAGATTAAAAGCACGAGTTGGGGATTAGTGGGTGGAAAATCATTGGTAACTATGCGGAAAATAGACATGGAGGTGAATATGGTGAATGCCAATTGAGGGAGCAATAAGTTGCTATTTTTTCATTATTACACCACAATGGATCAAAACCATTTTACTTTCACCATGCACATGCTTTTCCAAAATTCTCAGATGTTTTTTGTTAGGATGAATATTCAATTTCTAGTTTTATCATCTATAGCCCCATGCAAGCAAGTCACCATCAATACTAAGTTTCTTACCAGGTATTGCAAGATGCCGTAATAACGTTTTGGACCTAGTACTCGTGACAAGAAGGCAATAACACTATAGAAAACGAAAACATAGAAAGCAAAAGATGCATTTAGATTTACAAAAGGGAAACATAGAAAGCAAAAGATGCATATAGAATTTTGCAAAAGGGGAACATAGAAAGAAAAATTCTAGCTTATGTAAAAGCATTCCTAGATTCAAAAATGGCTTTCAGATTGGAAGATAACATGCGTTTTGATCGTTTCTTTGAATGTAGTTATACTTCCAATGCAAAAATATTTCCTTCATTGTTATATGCCTTGTCAAATGTGATAATGTTTGAATTGGTCATGTCAGAATGTGCTGGAATATTAGTTGTTTTGTGTTTACTCGCTTATTCTACTTGTAAGATTTACAAAGTAAACAAAAATAATCGAAATACAAAACATGATATATACTTGCAACTCTTCATGGAAGATATAGCTTTATTATCAATTCTCCGATATGCAAATAAGTACAAGAATATCATAACACGTGCTTCTCGACTATGAACAAGTACACATATATAGCAAACCGTTGTTGGTTGAGGCTACCAACTAACGATAATTACTAACTGACACTAACAATCGACGGGGGACTCAAAAGATCAAAAAACATATTTATTTATCACGTAGCCGACTATAACATACTCACTTAACTTTTGGCCAACAATATTAGGTTTCCCAAAAATAAAGTCGTCTTCCAAATGACAACAAAATTGGGGTTGTATACACATTGAAAAATGATTACTGAGAATAGGGAGGAGAAGACATCCTTGGATGTCCTAAGGACATAGGTGTGGATGTCGCCGAGTGTTGTTGGCAAAGTTGCTGGAGATGTTAATTGGCCACCAATTCTTGCTCTCGGGCTGCTTTGACCATGTGAACAACCTCCATCAATTGTTTGTTTTCTCCAACTCCTGTTCTTAGTTCAATAAACATAACCAACTTGAAAGGAACCCTTCACTTTCTAGTCACCAAGATCCCAGTGTGGGTGAGGTGAGAGCATACGGTGCAAGGGGATTGTTTGATAAAAACTGAAATTGAAAGTACAATGTTGCAGACGGCTAGTCGACCATTCTGGAAAGTAAATACTGGAAACGTAAATGTGTAGGTGGATAACTGACCATGAGAGCTCTACCACTTATTCAATGGGAGCGAGACTACAAATAGAAATGTAAACAACTCAAACCACTTATTTAGCGGGAGTGTGATATATAATATAATTAAAGTGCAAAAATAATAAAGCTGATCAGTATTATTGAAATCAACGTTACAATATATGCTTTCATAAAAGGATATTATGATGTTTTTGCTCTCTTATCAGTCCAAATGATATACAATATTCCTTATAACAAATATGAAGGTAAACACCAAGGAAATAGAGTAAAATACTGAAATGATTAGGATTTGATATAAAAAGTTGCAAACTGAAATTCAAACCAACAAGCAACGAAAGCACTAAAATGCTTATCTCTGTTTATACAACTCCAAATATCACCAAATTGAATGCAAATGAAACATAAAGGCTAGGCGACCAGGAACCAAGAGAAATATCACCTTCAAACACACCAAATGCCTTGACACAAAGTCCAATGCAAATTTGAAATGGGACACCCTCAAGAAGAGGTCGACCTTCTCAAGAAATTCAACCACTTCGCTTTAAAATCTAAAACTTGAAAGAATGAGGTGCCTAGGACAAGGAAAGACTTGGGGCCGATACCCAAAACCAAATAAAATCACACTGTGAGCTATGATCGAAAATGTGCTTCAACCAAGCACAACCAACAACTCCAAAAATTAGAAATATCAACTAACAATTCACTGTGACACTCAATCTGTGACCTCTAGATGAAGAAGCTACCTCAAACCAACTAGGTACTATCTTTCAAGCACGAAACTGATATAGGCTAGGAGGTATGTGTTCCTCAAAGCAAAGGTTCTAAAATCAATTCAACAACACTTCGCTATGATAAGTAATGGATGCCAAATGAAGGAGCAAAGCCTTGTTTAAATAACACTTTGAGGTGACCTTTCAAATTCCTCTTATCCCTCCAAAAAGGGATGCCCAAAAGCATATTGAAATAATAATTAAAAAAAACACCTTTTCATCTCTCTAGACATCCAACATACTTAGGCAAATATTATAGCTTTTAAATATTTAAATTCCTCCAAATGAGGTGTCCAAACCAAAGTCCCACCTTTTAAAAACAACTTGAAGTTATTTGCCTAGGCATGGGGACCAAAAATGATATTAAAATATAAAATGGCTTAAATCATTAAACTTGCCAAAATGAGCCCCAAAAGTGTTGAAGACCAAACTACCAATTTTGCTTTGCCAGAAATAGAAACTGCATTGAATTGCTGCCAAGAATAACATTGCTAGAAATAACACTTACTAAAATAGCATACTGCCAAAAATAGTGAGTGACTCCAAACTCATTTTAATCACAAACTGGGCAACTATCACAACTTACTAAAAATAGTAAGTCTGAAAAGTCATCTGATGCAGACGCATATTACACCATTTTGAAGCTCTCTAAAAACCTAAAAAGACTCAGAAACCTCTCTACAAAACAACTACATACAAACCCCTGAAAGCACAAAAGAAAAACCTCCTCGAAACAAGAAACCCTAATTTCCACTTCCAACTAGCCTACGGGTCTCCGAGATAGGTTGACAGTCATCAAAATAGACTATTTCCGAGAAGGGGACATTACAGTCCGCCCTCCCCAAGATTGCTTGTCCTCAAGCAATCGCAAGTTTGGATGCTGCAAAATATGCTCACCTTCCCAAGTGGCATCCTCAATCGACAAGTTCCTCCATTTCACGAAGTACTCTTTGATTGACCTCTTCTTCAAAGAGCGCTCTCGAACATCAATGATCTCCTCCAGAATCAAAACCAATTGTCCTTCCTTGTCCAATGGAGGCAACTCTGAAGTAGCAATAACATTGTGCCCAAGTGCCTTTTTGAGGCGTGATACATGGAAGACATTATGCACCTTGCTACTTGCTGGTAGCTCTATCTCATAAGCCACTTCCCCAATTCGCCTGATGACTCTGAAAGGTCCATAGAAATGTGACTTGAGCTTCTCCACTCCATCTTCTTGAGCGTAGACTGTCTATAAGGCTGGAGTCTCAAATAGACCATGTCACCAACCTCAAATGTACGCTCAACATGTTGCTGATCAACATACATCTTTTGCTAATTCTGTGCATGGCGTAGGTTGTCCTTCAATGATCTCAAAATGTCCTGACTTTGCTGCAACATATCCCTTGCTTGAGGGGCTCTACTATCACCAAACACCAAGTCCACGAAGCAAGGAGCCTCGTAACCATACAGAGCCAAGAATGGAGACATTTTGATCGACATGTGGTAGGAAGAGTTGTAGCAATACTCTCCCAAATGAAACCATTTCACCCATGCTTTTTGTTGACCCAACACATAATTTTTGAGGTAGCTTTCCAACCATTTATTCACAATCTTCGTTTGGCCATCAGTTTGTGGATGATAACTAGTGCTTGGAGTAAGCACTGTACCACTTAATCTGAAAATCTCTTGCCAAAAAGAACTTAGGAACTTGCTGTCCCTATCACTCACAATGTTTTTCGGTAACCCATGTAGTCGAAAAACCTCTCGGAAGAACAATTCAGTGACTTGAGTTGTGAAAATATTTCACAAATTTTCCTATATGTTTTGAAATACCCTTGATGACCAACCAAGGGGATGTCATGGAATGAATATAAAATCTTCTTTTTAAGCTTAGATTTGAGCACCAAGAAGATTCTTCCCTTATATCATATCAACCCATCAACCAACTGATACCTCTCATCATGCAAAGTTCCCTCAACAATGCTGGTTGCAAACTGATTTTTAGCATAATCAACAATGGTCCGCTCTTTCAAATCAATAGTTATCTCAATTAGAGAGCTCAAATGGGGTCTCCTAGATAGAGCATCAGACACAATGTTATTCTTCCCTTTGACATACTCGATGTCAAAGTCATAAGCTTGTAGCTTACTCACGTAATTTTGCTGCCTCTCATTCAAATCCTTTTGATGCATGAAGTGCTTGAGACTGTTATGATCAGTTTTCACCAAAAACTTGCTCCCAACGAAGTACTATCTAAACTTGGCCAATGCGTGCATGATTGCAAGCATCTCCTTATCACAAATTGAATATGTTTTTTCAACACCCCTTAATTTTCTACTTTAAAAAACATTGGGATGCTTGTCTTGCATTAGAACTACTCCAACTCCTTCTCCTGAAGCATCACACTACAATTCGAATGGCTTAGATAATTCAGGTGTAGCCAACACTAGATAGGAACTCATGAGATGCTTGATCTTGTAAAAAACAACTCGTTCCTTGTTTGTCCATACAAATGCCCCCTTCCTAGTGAGATTAGTAAGAGGGGCAACCATCTGTGAATAGCCCTTCACAAATCTTTTGTAAAAGCCACATAAACCCAAGAACCCCTTCAAATGTGACACATTCTTTGGAGGAGGCCAATTCAAGATAGCCTTGATCTTCTTAGAATCAACTCTAACTCCCTTAGAGCTAATTATATGCCCAAGGTAAAGCAACTCCATCATTCCAAATTCACATTTGGCCTCCTTAGCAAACAAATATTTAGAATCCAAAATACTAAGCACTTCCTCCAAGTGCTTGAGGTGCTCTTCCAACGACTTGCTGTTCAAAATGAGAATGTCTTCAAAGAAGATAAGGACAAACTTCCTGAACTGCTTTTGAAAGATTTTGTTCATGCAAGATTGAAAGGTGGCAGGGGAATTTGTCAACCCAAAAGGCATGACTAGAGATTTAAAATGCCCAAAATGGTATATGAAGGTAGTTTTCTCAATATCCCTCTCATTCGTATTTGATGGTAGCCTAATCTAAGATCAATCTTAGAGAAGTACATGGCCCCATGTAGCTCATCAATGAACTCATCTATATTGGGAATAGGATACCAATTCATGATATTCTTCTGATGTAATACACAACAATCAACACACATGCGCAAGGTGCTGTCATTCTTCTTGACTAACACCACTATAAATGCTAAGGGACTTTTGCTAGGGTGAATGTGATCCATGTCCAAGATTTCTTTTATGGCCTTTGCAATTCCATCCTTTTGCTTCTTGGGACACCGGTAAGGATTTGTAATGATTGGCTTAGCTCATTCTTCAAGCTCCACGACATGCTCAGACCCTCTTTCAGGAGGTCTCCCAGGAGGTATACTACCAAATACCTTACTCTTCATGATCAATGCTTGGATATTTGGATGGTAGTGTCTCTTGTCTTCTACATGATTAGATGAAAAAATCAAGCACTATGCTGCCCACTCCACTTGGTCGTGACGGACCAACCTCTCCATCCTCATAAAAGAAACAATGCGAGGGTCCCCATTTGACATCCCTCTTAACACCACCTTCTTCTCATTTGATTGGAACTTCAATTCCATATTTTACAGATTTAGAGTGATCTCTCCAAGAGATCGCAACCATTGAATACCAATAACTGTATTTGTATCTCCAATGCCAACAACATAAAAGTCATCTTTGACTTCATAGTTACCCAATTGAATAGACAAGTGGGAAATATTTCTGCTACATGACATAGTGAAACCATCGGCCACCATTACCTTAAAACCTTCAAACTCTTCCGTCTTGAGGCCTCTCTTTGCAACCAATCCTTCATCGATGAAATTATGAGTTGCTCCAGTGTCAATTAAGGCAATGATACACTACCCTCCAAGCACTCATTGGACTCTGAAACATTCATTCTTTTGAAAGCTTGAAAGTTGAGCCAATGTGCTCCCACTTCCATGGTCCTTTCTTTCCACTTCCGGAGCATATTCATCTTTGTTGTCTGCTAATTCATACTACTATTATGACATATCAAATTATGATCTAGAATAAGAATAGGCCTCCATATGGTGAGAATGACCCTTGCCATAACATCTATGGCCTTTAACCCATGGTTCTTTGCATGTGCAACATAAACCATCCTTTCTAAGTTTTTTTCACAAAGTTCTTCATTCATCTTAGGAGCATTCATCTTAGGAGGAAAATTTTTGGGCTAATGCAAAGAATGTTTCTTATCCTTCTTATGAGCAAGGGTCTTAGACTGAAACTTAGGCCTTGGGGTAGCCAACTCCATGCTTCTAGACTTCTTGATAGCTTCATATAGAGTTGGTGGATCAAAAGCCTTAACCCAACCCTTCAAGGGTTCCATCAGTGCTTTAATAAACAATACAACAAGTCTCCTTTCAGTGATGTTGGACACTATCATAGAAAGCCTCTAAAAATATGCAATGTATGAGTCAAGCGAGCCATGTTGCTTCAATTGCGCTAGCTCTCAAAACTTGACTTCAGGATCCTTAGTATCAAATATTTCAATCAACTTGTTGGTGAACTCCTCATAGGTGTGAATGAGGTTGTGACCAAGGGTGACCAAACCATGATACCACCATTCATGTGCAGCTCCATCCAAATGCAAAGTGGTGAACTTGATGACATCCTCTTTCGACATAGGCCTGAGAGAGAGGTAGTTATCCAAAACTTTTGGACCCACGATATTGCATAACATTTACCACTTCCATCGAAGTGAGCCAAAGTAACTTTTCCAAGAGATTGATGATAGTCCATTCTAGGACCCATAGGATCAATATTATCCATTCTTCTATCTCCTCTTCTTTTCTTTTGGTTCATGTATTGGTCAAAACTCAGAATCTCATAGATTTCCGCCAGTAGGGAAGCATACTCCATGTAATTTTGTCTCACTTGATTTTCCATAGGTACTTCGGCTTTAGCTTGCTCTTCCTCCCTTGGAGTAAAGTTAGGAATACGATGTCTAGAGGCTGATCCTCTAGTATTTGAAACATGTTGACCAATAGTTCTTTCTCTTCCATTTGTCTTAGAAAATTTGTTTTCACTAGTATGATTATGCTGAGGATGATTCACTTGATGATCCATCTTAGCAAGCAACTGAGACATTATGTCCAACATAATGTCAAACTTCCTCTCAGTTCTAGTATCTCTATCTTCCTCATGGGCTAGGCCCTTCTCTCTATTTTCCATGGTCTCAACTGCAATCCCATGGATCCTTAAAACCTCTGAAAAAGTGTCTTCATCTAAAACGGGTGGTGACTAATACTGATGTCTCTTCAATTCTCTATTGTAATATCTGATTTCTCTGTCACTCATCTAACAAACTAATCACTGAAAAACATACAGGTTGGCAGGAAAACCTAGCTCTGATACCATTGAAATATCCCCCTTAGTTTTTTATTTTTATTTTTTACACACAACATTGCACCCATTAAGGTTAGCTCAATAAACATAACCAGCTTGAAAGGAAGCCTTCACTTTTTGGTCACCAAGATCCCAGTGTGGGTGAGGTGAGAGAATATGGTGTGAGGGGATCATTAGATAAAAGCTGAAACTAAAAGTGTAATGCTGTAGGCGGCTAGTCGATCACTCTGGAAAGTAAATACTGAAAATGTAAATGTGTAGGTGGATAACCAACCATGAGAGCTCTACCACTTATTCAGTGGGAGCGAAACTACAAATAGAAATGTAAACAAATCAATCACTTATTCAGCGGGAGTGATATAAAAAATAATTAAAGTGCAAAATAATAAAGTTGATTAGTACTACTGAAATCAACGTTACAATATATGCTCTCATACAAGGATATTATGATGTTTTTTCTCTCTAATCAGTCCAAATAATATACAATATTCCTTATAAAAAATATTAAGGTAAACACCAAGGAAATAGAGTAAAATATTGAAATGATCAAGATCTTAGATAAAAAGGAGCAAATTGAAATTCAAACCAGCAAGCAATGAAAACACTAAAATGCTTATAACTCTGTTTATATAGCTTCGAATATCACTAAACTAAATGAAAATAAAACATAAAGGCTAGGCGACCAAGAACCAAGATAAATATCACCTTCAAACATACCAAATGCCCCGAAACAAAGTCTAATGTAAATGTGAAATGGGACGCCCTCAAGAAGACGTCGACCTTCTCAAGAAATTCAACCAGTTCACCTTAAAATCTGAAACTTGGAAGAATAAGGCACTTAGGACAAGCAAAGACTTGGAGTGGATACCCAAAACCAAATAAAATCACACCATGAGCTATGATTGAAAACGTGCTTCAGCCAAGCACAACCAACAACTCCAAAAATCAGAAATATCAACTAACAATTCACTATGACATATGGATGGAGAAGTAGTCTCAAACCAGCTAGGTACTATCTTTCAAGCACAAAACTGATATAGGCTAGGAGGTATGCGTTCCTTGAAGCAAGGGTTTTGAAATCAATTGAGCAGTACTTCGTTATGTTAAGTAATGGATGCCAAATGAAGGAGCAAATCCTAGTTTAAATAACACTTTGAGGTGACCTTTCAAATTTCTCTTTTCCCTCCAAAAAGGGATGCCCAAAAGCATATTGAGATAATAATTTTAAAAAAACACCTTTTCTTCATCTCCCTGGGTGTCCAACATACTTAGGAAAATATTATAACTTTTAAACATTTAAATTCCTTCAAATGAGGCATCTAAACCAAATTCCCACCTTTTAAAAATAACTTGATGTTATTCACCTAGGAATGGGGAGCAAAAATAATATTAAAATATAAAATGACTTAAATCATTAAACTTGCTAAAAAGGGCCCCAAAATTCCTGAAGACCAAACTACCAATTCAACTTTGATAGAAATAGAAATTGCATTGAATTGCTAAACCATTACCAAGAATAACATTGCTAGAAATAAAACTTACTATAAATAGCATACTACTAAAAATACTAAGTGACTCCAAACTCATTTTAATCACAAATCAGGCAATCGTCTCAACTTACTAAAAATAATAAGTTTGGAAAAGTCATCTCATGCAGATGGATGTTACACCATTTTGAAGCTCTTTGAAAACCTAGAAAGACCCATAAACCTCTTTGCAAAACTGTATGCAAACCCCTAAAAACATAAAGAAACCTCCTCAAAACAGGAAACCCTAATTTTGACTTTCGACTAGCCTATGGGCCTCCGGAAGAAGCTAAGGGTCATCAAAAGAGACTACTGTTGAGAAGGGGAAATTACAATCTCTCTCAGCTAACTATCTATCCCTTTCTAGTACAATCTTCTCCAAGGCTATGACCCATGCATGCTCTGCCACTATCACTTGAGCCAATCATACTTTCAGATATGATCAACCAATTCTACCTGAATAGTTTAGCCTATGCAAGGGCTCTATCTCTCGCCTAAGTGGCCTCCTCAATTGAAGCCATATGTCAATGCAACATGTTGACGTTCAAATTATACTGATTGATCTTGTGCACCTAATCCTAATTTACTAACACCAATTATGCCTAAATCATCTATCTGCTAACCATTTAATCGAATAATCTTTATTTGATTAAATTCATCATAATTCCTCTGTTAATTAAATAAATCATTTTATTTGATTAATCCTAATGTTTTTCTTTTAATTAAATAAATCATAATCTTCCTTTAATTAAATAAATTAACCTTTATTTGATTAAATCTAACATCACCCCTTTTAATTAAATAAATCAAACTTTATTTAATTAAATCTAATATTCATTATTCCTCTCATTTTGATTTAAATAAATCCAAAAATATAAGTCAAATGTCAAATCAACTAATCTCCATCTAAAGTTAATTAAATCCTAATTAACTCTAACACTAATCCATCAAATACTCTAGATTTTGCAACTTGCACAAGTAAATCAATTTAATTGATTTATAAATTCTTCTATTTTCATTCAAAAAATCATCTCATTGGAATATTCCTTTATTTTGAAATCTCCCTCTCAAAAGGACTTGTCCTCCAACATTGCATTTAAGCCTCTTACATGTTCTTTTTCTTGAGCCAAGTGGCATTAACTCCTCTTTCTCTCTTCCTCCACAAGCCAACTTTCAAATTTTAAATTTCCACCTAATTGCATTTATTTGCACATTGATCAAAATGTGCTTCACCTCTCTCCACTAGCATGTTGACAAGTGGCACAATGCAATTGGCTTATGTTTAGTCCCAAATTCTTCATATGTTTCATTCCTCCATCATTCTTTCCTATAAATAGAGATCTTCTCTATTGATTTTAGACAACTTTATGCAAGGTTAGCATCTACAGGTTTTGAGCCAATTCATCAAAACTTCATCCAAGGTTTCATAGCTTTCATCCATCTTAGCTAGGTTATGGTCAAATTTCATCAAGGAGCACCAATCTTCATCAAAGTTCATCAAAGCTTGCAAGGAATTGGGAAAGGGCTACTTTCCACATCAAAGTAGCACCAATTCCCCCATGGGATTGAGGGTTTGAATGTTTTGGATAAGATTACTTAGCTTTCAATATATTTCATTTGGTTTCTTTGCTTTATTTCTTGTTCATTATGCATTTGAATGAATCTCATGGGGAATGCTAGTTTAGATTTGTTTATTGACTAACATTGTGTTGTTTGTCTATGTTTGAGCAGGTCTAGAGCTACCATTCACATTTTGGTGCTAGAAGGAGGGCCAATCTTGAGAAATTAACACATTTTTTTGGTGAAAATTCTCTTGTTTTTTCAAATTTTTATGTTTGCAGGAAACAACACTGCAAAAGACAAACAACAACGCCATCAGTCTAGCATCGCTGTATAGTGTTGTTGCATTAGCTTCAAAGGGTGACACTTTTGTGATTTTTTTGAGGACCAACCAGTCAAACTCCAAAGAGCGGCGCTTCGTGAAACATCAACACAATCACAGTCTCTATTTTTCCACAAAGCGCCGCTGACCCGCTCTAAATAGTGACGCCTTTGTAAATTGTGCCATTGGGGTGGGGTAAAAGTCAACCTTCAAGTTATTTTTAACATATGCTTTTTGTCTTTGATCAATTTGAACTTTTAACCTGTTTTAGGTCTCTGTTTTCTGTGGATTAACCAGTTTTTGTAGGTTGAGGTGATCAAGAGGAAAATGAGGAAGCAAGGAGAACATTTCTTATGGTATCTTCTTTCTAGTGTAACAAGTGTTTTTAAACACTTTGGAAACATTTATAATTCCATCCTAAGGATTTTGTCATCTTCAGTTTTAGGACTCAATATATTTTATTTGGGTTTTAAAAAGAACAATTAAAGGGATTAAAAAGAACTTTAAGAACTTACTAGAGTTGGTTTTGGATTTTAAAAATTGAACAAACAAACTTCACACTTCATCTTGGTGCTATACAAATAATCCATTATTGCTTTTTGAAGTTAAAATGAACATGTGGTTTTCATGTTTTGTAATTTTTTTTACAAAGTAGTATCATTTAAAAGGTGTATGCACTTCTCTTGTGCTTCATGATGATCTTGAGAATCAAAAGTTTTTTGGTGATATTAAGTTGTATAAAATATTTCCTCCACACTTCAATTTGGGCTTCTTAAAATTGAACAAAATCTTTCTAGTGTGAGTTTAGTATATCACGCGGGTTCTCTCTTTGTTCACGCAATCAAAGATTGATCAAACTATGGATGTGCTTGCTCACTTTTGTTTAGAGGGGATTTCCTAAGACCAAGTCGAAGGCAAATCCAACTGGTTTTTCACTCGGGCCGGTATACAAATGGATAAGACTAAACTGTCAAGTCCTCATGGTATGTAGGTCTTAGCCGTACAATGTCTTTCATAATAGGGCACTACCTTAAAAAGTATAAGCACCCCTAGTAGGATTGATTAAAGCCTTTAGTGGCTTGCTAGATGCTTGCAAGGTGCCATGTCCTTGAACACCCTAACTAAGAACCAATTTGTGTAGAAGCCAAAATCCCTTTCTATTTGTTGGTGCAAGAGGTTGGATCTTTGAAGTTGCCCCACATTTTTGCGGTTCTTTGTAGAGATGAGAAGTTCATCATGGGAGATTCATGAGAACTGAAGCTTGGTTGACCCGAGAAGTGTGTGTCGTGGAGGGGAGCCAGTGTGGTCAAACTTCTAGTCATCCACTCTTAATAAGTGTAGCTGGATTTATCCAAGTGGGGATTCAACAAATATTGTCTCTTTCCATCCTAGGGTTGTGCATCATTTTGGAATCAAAATACTTTGCTTGGATCTAAAACATTGGAGAAAAACCATTCAACCATGATTATCAAATTTCAAACCCTTTAGAGGAAGCAAATACCTTTGAAAAAATCCAAGTGCTATTGATTTCCCTAGGGATTCTATCCTTAGAGGCTTATAAGTATTTGGTTTTACATCTTAATTTGCTCTGACTAAAGTCAACATTAGGGAACTATTGCCTTGATTTCCTTGATTTCCACATAATGGACCTTGTGGGATGGAATTTTTTTGGGACATTAGACATTTAGTTTGAAAAGCTAAGGCAAGAAAGTGTTTGTGGTAAAAAGAACTCATTAAACAAAGATAAAGAACAATTGAACCCCAAACATGTGTTGTTCCAAATGATTTCCTGAAAGATCAAAATTCGAAAACCAAAGTCTAAAAGTCTTAGTCCAAGAGCTCTCAAGAAACGTTTGTCTATGCTTTACGAATTTAGAGAGAGATTGGTCTTCAACTTTTACAAATGTGCATCAAAGAACGATCCCAATTTGTATTCATTTTACTATTTTCAAAATCCAAGACTTTTTCGAAGGTTTGAGTATCTCACATAGGAAGTATAGCATGTTTTTCAAAACCTAGGTCTTGTAAATAAAAGTCTTTCTAGGTTCACTTAGGATCAAAATCAACACTCTCATCCATCCCTCAAACATCAATCAAAATCCATCTCACAAACAACTCTTGGAAATCTTGAAAAAAATCCTTCATAGTAGACTTTGGGAAAATACTCTTGAATCAAATCAAAATCATCTTTGTTTAACTAAGTGTGTGTGGATGCATCCTTCTTCATACACTTAGTTAGATTATCACCTTGTAAAGAAATTTATTGCAAGACAACATCTAACCGCTTGGAGTTTATGAGTTCATTATCAAATCTAAACAAAATCAAAATCAAATCCAAACCAAATAAAAATAAAAATCCAAAATCAAACCCAACATCAAAATCCAAAAAGTCCTAAAGTCTAGTATCTCCTTCAAGGTTTCTTAAGAGTTCCAATCATTTACAATCATCCATCTTTCACTATCTCATCACCGTCCTTTAATCCTTGATATCTTAGAGTTTCTTTTTTGTACCTAAAATTTAGATCAATCCAAGGAGTTAGAGGTCCACCTCCCACATTCCTTAAAATTGATCCTTATTTTATGGTCCAAACTAGATCTCAACACAAGAAGAACATGGAAACAAATAAAGAAACATCCACTTCAAGTGACTTGAGTCAAACCACATTCGAAATCAATCCCATTGGATCTAGCAATCCCCCACCCAATCTTCCTCTAATACCACAAGATCCTCAAGAGTAAGGTGGCCAAGTGGAGGACGTCACCAACAATGTCCTAGGGATGACTCAAGATGAAATCATAGAAATGGTCCAAAATATCGAGACTCATAAAATTGTCAATGCCATGATGAAACTTAATCCCTCACAATACATGCTAGAATTGGCAAAAGAAGGGGCTAAACTCCCTTTTGATTTTGATGTAAGCACTATTGTGGAGAAACCTCTTGGGATTATGCCACTGGTCTCATTCACACCCTCCTTTCAAAGCATCACTCAAACCATCCCACAAACCACATCATCCATTGCTCCAACTCAACCTATTGTCAATAAGGGAAGCTCATTGCTTCATGCTCTTCAAACACATCCCCTTGTGAACAACCAAGACTTGGATGCAAACACCATCTTGGGTCAATCTATTCCTCAAAATCTGAAACACCCATACATTCCACTCATTTTTCATGACCCCAATGACCCATCCTCTTTTCATGCGCAACACCGACATACCCTCTTAACACACAAGACTCTCTCCCCATGACTTCACAAGGAGATGGTGGACTATTTGAACAAGGGGGAATCTTTGATCCCTCATCTTCATCATTTCCTCAAGGGAATACACCACCCATCTTCCCACCATTTCCACCTCTACCATTAACATCCACACCAATTCTCGGTTTAGGGTTACCCCCTTTATCAACCAATCAACAAAATCAAAACAATCCCCCAATCGTAAATCAAACCATTGTACCGAATCCTCCAATCATTCCATTGATATCACAATAGGTGGCAACAATTAATCCAAACAACACAAGCAATCAACAAATCATCTACGATACCCAAAATGTGGTCTCCCAAGGACCTATCATATCAACCGCACCATCCACCACACAAATCAATCCAACAACACCTCTGATCACAACATCTCACACAATTATGAATCCTCCACCACCACCACCAAAACCAAACATGGTAAACCAATATAGCATCACCTTGCAAGCAACACAATAGGCCTCTCAAAAGGAACTTCAGCAGTTCCAAGCTCAACAAGCCGCACAAGCTATACAACAAGCACATACACAACAAGCCGCACAACAAGCACAACAAGCTACCCAAGCTCAAGCTTTGTTTCCACAACAACAAGCCACCCAAGTTTCCCAAGTAGCTCAAGCAGCTCAAGCTGCACAAGCCGCACAAGCTACATAGGTTTCCCAATAGGCTCAAGCTCAGGCACAAGCCCAATATTTAGCTCAACAAGCTCAAGCGCAAGCACAATACCAAGAACAACATCAAGTAGCTCAACAAGCCCTACAATAGTACCAAGCACAACAAGAAGCATCCCAACTATTAGCCCAACAACAAGCATTGTTGGCACAATAACAACAAGAAAAAAACAAGCATTGTTGGCACAACAACAACAAGACCAACACCAAGCATTGTTGGCAGAACAACAATTGCAGGCATATCAACAAGCATTGATCGCACAACAGAGCTTGCAACAAACTCCCACAAACATGCAAAACACCCCACCCATCACTTGAATGATCCAACCACCTCAAAAAATGTTCATTCCACCTCCTGATCCACAAAATGACGTGACAACACAAATCAAATTGCTTTCGCAACAGGTGCTAGACCTCCAATATGGGAAAACAATGAAAACACCAAGCAATTTGTGCCTCTATCCATTTGACAAAAGCCTTGCGATGGTGCCATTCCCAAAAGGATTTGAAATCCCTAAATTTGACAAATATCATGGGACGGGTAATCCTGAAGATCACATTCGGGAATTCCAGGTATATTGTATGGAAGTTTCATACGATGACACATATCTAATGCGACTATTCCCTCAAAGTTTGGAAGGACCAATAATGGAATGGTTCTCTCGCCTTCCTCCTGGAATCAAAAAGTTCCAAGAAATTGTGGACGCATTCATACAAAACTATGCATTCAACATTGGCATGGATGTTAGCCTAGAGGAACTATCTGTGCTAAAGAAAGCTAAGGGAGAAACATTCACATCCTTCTTGCAATGATGGTGATCCAAGGCCAACAGGAGCAAGTGGACCATGCTAGAAGAACAAAAAATATGCACCATCATTTCCAATCAAGAGAAAACCTTGTCTTTCCATCTAAAAATGCAATGCATCACCACCTATGACCAGTTGATCCCTAAGGCGCTCAACATCGAAAGAGCCCTTATTGCACAAGGGGGGCACCCACATATCAAGAATATCAAGATAACCAACCTTCCACCAATTATAATGAAAAACCTCGCACATGGGTGAAGAACAAAAATTTCACTAATGATGGTGTGGTTGATGTGAAGGTCATAATCAGTGCTCCAAAACAAAACATGCAATCATACCAATAACCATAAGGAAACAATTGAAACAACACACAAGCTAACTTGGTATCACAATAACCACCGAATAATCAAGTCAACAATCTAAATAATCAAGGGGGACCACCCCCACGGAACAAACAATATCCCCCCAAACGAAAATACATAACCCTTGGGGAATCAATTGAATCCGTCATGAAGAAGTTGGTAAATGAGAATCTCATCAAAATTACCGTTTATGAGAATTATCAAGAGCCCCAAGTGAAACTACCATGGTACAATGAAAACCACCTTTGCAATTTTCATAATATCAAGGGGCACACAACGACCAGTTGCATGAGGCTAAAAAATTTGATCCAAGACCTTATCGATGACAAGGTCATAAACGTTGAGCAACCTGCCAGAAATCAAGACCTTAAGATATACATGAATCCAATGCCGAATCATAACAAAGGGAACAATCATGGACAAATAAAGTATGGAAATGTAAACCATGTTTACAATCATGTTGTCATATCCCTAGATGAATGGGTCATTGTTGTTAACATCAAGGGAGCCAAAGCTGATTATGGAGTCCCCATGCATGGTGGTAAAGTTACCATTGCTGGATCGTCATAGCCACTTGGGGAATCCACCTCCAATTCAAAATTCATTCCCAATGGTTATAATGTCTTGGGCCAACTAAAAAGAACCCTCACTTAGATTTCCATCATGGAGTTACTGAAGATCTCACCCACACATAGAAAAATCGTAGAGGAAGCATTGGCTTCATCCACCGTCTCTATGGATCTTGATGCTGACTAGTTCCAATCTATGGTTGGACACATCACCACCCCATATCTTCTAACATTTTCTGATCAGGATTTACCCACACAACCATCTCATAACCATGCAATCCATCTCGAGGGCTTGTTCCATAAAAATAAAGTCAAAAGGGTCTTGGTGGATGGGGTACAGGTCTAAATATCTGTTCACTCAAGCTAATAAAGAATCTGGGATTCTTCGAGGATGCCATTGAAAAGGGTAAAGGTATTACAATAAGAGCATATGATGAATAGGAAATATTGTCTCAAGGCACTATTCAACTCCCTATTCAAGTAGGGCCAACCATCATGGAAACCATATGCCAGGTCCTTGACCTTTACCTTATAATATTCTCCTGGGGCATCCATGGATCCATGGGATGCAAACTGTCGCATCAACCTTCCACTAGTGTGTCAAATTTCCCTACCAAAATCAAGAGGTCACAATTCATGGTGATCCCGAGCCCTTTTATTATTGTAAGAACTTGGAAGCAAAGTACTAAAAAATCCCTCAAGTCCCAAAAAATGATGAAGGCCCTACAACTCCATATGTAGACCCAATTACTTTAGCCTCCACTTCTGAGACAAAGACACCCGCCATTTCTGACATCTCTCAAATAAAAGTCATTATCCAAGACAATGGGTGCGGGGATTACAAAATAAAGAAAAGTGATTTTGTAATAGGAGAGTTACCTCAATCTCCTAGGTCTGATAGGTAGCCCCAACCAATTGAAACATCATCCCAAACCTTCAAAGCAGACCCCTCTAGATTTAGATGTTGGGGAGACCTAAGTTGAGGAGTGGTAGATGAAAAGGACATATCAAGCTTGCTATACCAAGATGAAAGGCCCTAGCCTGATCTTCCCATAGATGAGAGAAGTAAAGGACTACAAATGATGCTTGGTATGGGCTATAAAAAAAACAAGAAACTTGGGAAGAATGACAATGGTCTCCTAGTACCTCTCATTCTTGAGAAGCATATGAGAAATCTTGGCCTCAGATGTACCCCTCCGAAGGTAACCATACTTGGAAAAAGTGCCTCGGTTAGATAATTCAAAGCTCCCCCTCAGTTACTAGTGTCTACAAGTTTTCCCTTAGACAACTATACCTTTGACATAACTGATGTGTGCAGTGATGAAGATCCCATAACTGACTTACCCATTCTATTCGAGGATTCCTCTCTTCTCATGATTAGTACCATATCTTTCTCACAAGATCAAGGAGTACTTTATCACACCACAAGTTCTTATGTCATCAATTCCAAGAAAGCCCTTGATCCTGTATATGTTAGAAACAACAACGAACCTTGGCGCTATCTTAGAAAAACATGATGAAAATGGGAAAGATAGCTATTTATTACATCAACTGAACCATGGTGGGACATGAACTAAATTACACATCCATTGAGAAGGCTTGCTTAGTAGTCATTTTCACATCACATAAATTCAGACACTACATGCTAGAACATCAGATAAAACTAATTACAAAGATAGACCCTCTCAAGTATTTTCTTTCTAAAGCAACGTTCACGGGGCAAACAACTAAATGGGTTATGATCCTGATAGAACGCGACATTGAGTATGTAGAATGAAATTCCATTAAATGACAAGCAATTACATATCAGTTGGCAAAGGCACCAATAAACTGAGAGAACCCACTTGTATTAGAGTTCCTTGATGAGTCCATCTTTAATGTAAGTGTGGAAGATCACTGAAAAATGTACTTTGATGGATCTTACACACAACACAGGTCAGGAGCTAGAGTCTTCTTCATTACACCACAAGGGGATTGCATACCCAAATCATATAAGCTATCTTTTTGGTGCAAAAACAACATTAAAAAATATGAGGCCCTTGTCATAGGGATTAGGATTGTAGTACAATGTAAGATCATGACACTCAAGGTCTATGGAGACTCACAACTCATCATCAACCAGGTCAATAACTAGTACCAAATGAAGGATGACAAGTTGACTCCATACAAGAAACTGGTGGAAAACCTTAAAGGGTCCTTCATTGATATCACATTTGAGCAACTACCAAGAGAAAATAATAGAGCAATGGATGCTATGGAAACAATTGGATCACTAATGGATGTCCCATGCAACGTCCCAAAGCAATAATTTCTTGTAGAGCAACTTCTCATACCAACATTCGAGGTACCAGAGTCTGAATTTGTGTGTGAAATCACTGGTCCCAATGATCCTTGGTATCATGATATATACAACTACTTGAGAATAGGAGTCCTCCCTACTGATATAACCCTGAACCTTAAAAGATAATTTTTCAAGAAGTCATCCCATTTTGTCATCTTAGGAGACACCCTATACCATAGGAGCATTGAAGAAACCCTTTTACAATGCCTAAATGCTAAGGAAGCTTTGACTGCTTTAACCGAGGTACACAATGGCATTTGTGGGTCACATTCGAGTGGTATGACCTTGGCTAAGAAACTGTTGAGGACTGGGTACTATTGGCCTACAATGGAGAAGGAAGTTCACGACTATGTTCGAAGGTGTTTGCAATGTTAGAAACATGGGGATCTCATCCATGCACCAACTCAGGAGCTCCACCCGATCATTCCACCTTGTCCCTTTTCACAGTGGGGGCTTGATCTCATTGGTAAAATCACCCACTTCATCCAGTGGACACAAGTTCATCATCACCGCCATAGAGTACTTCACAAAGTGGGTAGAGGCCATTCCCATGACTTATATCACAAGAAAGTAGATATCCAAGTTCATCTTGAACTACCTTATTTTCTACTACGATGTCCCTCAAGCCATTATCAGATAATGGGACACCTTTCAAAAACCAGGATGTTCAAGACCTATGCCAAAAGTAAAATATCCAACATCGCTTTTCCACTCCGTACTACCCCCAAGGAAACGACCAAGCTGAAGCTACCAATAAGACCATCTTGAAAATCCTAAAGAAGACAGTCAATGACACTAGTCGTGACTAGCATCTCCAATTGAATCCTGCCTTATGGGCTTACCAAACAATCATCTGCACACCAACAAGTGCCACCCCTTTCTCCCTAGTCTACGGATCAAAAGCCATACTCCCCATTGAGATCGAGCTCCCATCCCTAAGAATATCATTGCAAAATCTCATCACAGATGAAGAATATCGGGTGTCATGATTGAATGAGTTGGAACTACTGGATGAGTGTTGCATGGATGCCTTAAGCCATTTGCAAGTCTACCAAAACCATCTCAAGTGGAGCTACAAAAATAAGATCAGGAGTCAGGCCTTTCAAATCAAAGAGCTTGTGTTGAAGGAGAATCAAAAAAATGTACCAAATCTAGACAACAAGGGAAAGTTTGAACCCAATTGGTTGGGACCCTTCATCATCACAACGAGCTACAAATAAGGAGCATATAAGCTATCAAACCCTGAAGGAGAACCTCTGCAGGAGCCCATTAATAGCTCCCATCTCAAAAAGTTTTATGCCTAATCTTCCAAGGTGTAAATCCAAAAATACAAAAAAAAAAAATCCAAAAAAAAAAAAGGATTGAAAATAGTAAAGAAAAAAATCATCCCCTAGTGAAAACCACTTTGGTGGCACTTTGGGAAAGTACCTTGGTGAAAAACTGGAAAACAGGCGCCTTGTGTAAATAAGCATTCTCCATCCATTGGGATCTTTGCCGCTTGTTCTACATCACCCATCCCTCATGCTTCCATATCTCCATATGTCACCCATCCACGTCCACATCATAGCTTGATCCTGTGTTCATGTCATGATCCCTCCTAGTACTACTCGACCCATTCTGTTGGCTCTTTTAAATACCAACCAGATCTTCAGGGAAGCCTATGGATTTTCCAATTCCAATAGTCAACAACCTTAAAGAGAGTGGGCCAACGAACAAGAGAAAGAAATTTAGCTTTCCTCCTACACTTCGAGCTCTGCAAAACCTGGGAGGGTGATCCCACAATGTATTTATAACAATCCTTCACAATATTTCCACATACTTTGCATATTAAGTAGATATATTCTCATTTATTGTTGAATAGATGAAATCTTTAAAGAAGTTGGAAATTCCTTTAAAGATTAAACAACTAAAAGCTGAGAATATCAAACACCACAGCAGTAGGTCGATTGAAAAGTGTATTTATGAGTGATTGTTCTCAAATCAAATACCAAAAATATAGGAAGTACATTCAACACTTTAAGATTAGTGCTATATCTCAGGGCATGGAGTCAAAACAAAGCAAACTGAACTACAAGGTAGATTTAATCCTGGACATCCATATTCTTTGCAATTCCCTTACAATTTACATATTAACACCCAAAATCCTGCGACTACTTACCAAATACAAATGACACAAGCATGGATCAATGACTTAACTAAAGCATTTAACTCATCCATTAGATTAGAGAAGCAATTAAATCATATGTCAGAGTGAGAGACTAAGAGAATTAACGAACAAATCATTGATCCAAATCCATTAATAACTCATGCACAATGTCAAAATGGAGAGACAACAGGCTTGAGAGATTAGCATTTATATTCAGGTATGCTCAGAAGCCACATAATTGATAAAAATTACTCATCTAACCCAAAGCCTGAGCTATAGACTCATAATGTATTTCTGTGTTCTGACTATGCATTTTCCAGATCTAGAATTTGACAAAAGACCCCTGCCAAATAGCCCTAAATTTCTTTTTATATCATCAAAGGAGAAAACAAGCTTCAAGCTAAAGGCAAATTACATTTCATTTTCCTTGCAATTTAGAATAAATTTCAATTACATTTGCACTCCTAGGCGGTTATATTTGCAACAAAAAATTTCCCACCAAATTGCTATGCCTCCAGGAAAACAAACCTTCACCTGTGGAAAATAATTACTATGCAATTGAAAAATAATCCATCTATAAAAATATTTCACTCAACTCCATTTACCTTGTGGTTGAAAATGGCCTCCTTCGTGAAAAGCTTTATTTTGCCCCTATTTTCCTGTGCACATTCAGTAAAATAAAATATTCCTCCAATAGTGAATATTTTATTCACTTACAAGGTGAGATGAAAATATTGTCGTGAATTTCCCTTAATCTTTCCACTTTGCCTTTGCATTGAAAACCCTCAATGATGCCCTTTAATCTTTGCACTCATATTTAAAAATCAATGAAATATTAACTTATTAACTGGGCATTAAAATTATTCTCCAGCGTTTTCACTTTTGTATTTTATTTAAAATACTTTGTCTGTGAATCTTTCTTCACCATTTATAATTTTGCCCACACCTTTATTTTGTATTTTATACCATAAAATATGAGAACCCCAAATCTACTATCGGGCAATATTTGAAGCTTTTACCTTCAATGTTTTATCTTTGAAATTATATCAGACCCACCACATTCCATCTCCAACCTCTCGTGCATCGCACATTGAGTTGGAAAATAGGAGATCAGACCCGCGATGGGCGATGAACACCATTGCTCATTGCCAGTTGAATGGGAAAATGGGAGGAGAGACCGACGACGGGCGACAAGATGCCCTAATTTCTCCTCTAGTTCATGTGTTCTCTAGGTTCTTTCTCCTTGGCAATAGCAGCCAAGTCTCCCATCCACAAACAATCTCGATACATTTTCATAGGTTGCGTAGGCAATGTGAGATAGCATTTGCATGAAGATTTTAGAAGCCTTTTCAACAAATCCACTTGAAGGAAACACAACAAGTGCATGAGCAACTTATTCACTGTATGCGTTGGAAAATGCCCTCTTTCAACTGTTTCGATGCCACCCATTTGACTCACAACAACATTTCCAAATCTCTATAAATAGAAGGCATTCCATGAAGGATTTCAAAACCCAACTCAACAATGTCTATTTTTATACGCTGTGATTATGGCGTTTCATGAAATCATATTTATTTGTGATTTTTTTTTTGACAAATTCACTGACCCCATCAATGCTAGCGCTTCCACCTTTCCATGCAAAGCATTTCAACAGAGCTTTCCTATCCTTTGTGGTTTGACGGATGCACATACCTTGCTTCCTTTCCTACTCAAACATTGAGATCTTTTAACTCTTGTATGTCCATTGGTGGAGAACCAACTATCGCTGGTTGCCTCCAATTTTCTTTTGAACTAGTGACGGGTGATGGGTGTTTTGCCGTGCACAGTGAAAGTCGTGTCTAGCCAATCAAAAGAAAAAAATTAAACTTGCTTATGATTAAAAACATTTGAAATGAATTTATATTTTCCCTAAATGCTCCTTTTACAAATACACAATATTTTAAATATTGACATTTGCGAACTTTAGAAAATAGGCAAATTTTAATTACGCGTGTAGTCCAAAATGGAGAAATTTCATTGCGCACAAATGGTGAACCCTGGAGCCAAGATTTTTGCGTGCAACCATAATCAATTATTTAGAGAAAACCCATTTCCTTATATTTTTCCCAGCCCTTAAAATTCAGGTACCTCCTTTGCAAACTGGCCCTCGGGACATGTTCGCTGCAACAAAAGTACATTAAAATAATGTATCAAATGACCTTTAATATTGATGAAAATGGAGCTGTAGAGGTTTTAGATGAAAACAAGAAATGGGTTGTCATTAGATTTGCAAAATTTGACACTTTATGGAACACCATTTTTGGCCATGTCACGATCAGAAATCAATTAAATAACCCATCAAAACTTATCCAAGAGGTGCAAAATTGAACAAGAGAGTAGACAATTGACCCAAGAATGGAGTGAAAAAGATGGTTTGACAAAATAGATCCCGAGGTGAAAGATATTAATTGACAAAGTTGCTCACTCACGCATTTTTGCAATTGTGCTTGTTCATAACCAATCAAGGTTCTCAAAGTCACCACTTTGAAAAATACCAAATCAACTTTTGGGAGGCTGCCAATGGGAAAAAAAGCTCATTTAGGTACCTAGAGTATGTGCACAAGAAGGATTTATTTCAATCATCAATCTTCACGAGATATTAGGGGTCAAAGTTGACCACCTTGAAACATTATCAGAAATGCAGATGTAAAACTGAGCAAACTGCATTTTCTTTTGATCTTGAAAAAATAGCAAATCAAATCATGAGTATCTAAAATTGGATAGGGGAATACATGAATGTATGGAGAATGGATAGCAACAACCCTTTTATCTTTACGATCACCCATCTGTGAAATATTAGCTCAAACAGGAGGCCACTTTGTAGAATTGAAAGTTCACAAACAACATAAAAGTGCCAAAACCCTCTAGCTTCGCATTTCAAAACCCTATCAAAACTCATCATGTGAAGCTAAAAACTGACATGCACATTCACATATGTCACATGAGTGAGTCCACAAAGAGGTTTTGCATGAAAATCAACTGGCTTCGAAATATGACCCTCCAAAGTAGGTCACTTAGGCAGATTTCTCAGGTGCACTGTTGAGTGTATAAGGGAAAATTTTTCAATTAGGGCACTTCAAATTTGTAAAATTTGAGTGCCACCACATTCTTAAGGTCAGTTTGTTCTGTCTATATTGGGGTAGTCTATTGCATCACGCTGGGGGCATGTTCTTATACTTGCATCAGATCAGATTCGTGTATATTCTTGAAGTCTTAAAATCATAAAATTCCAAAAACATCAGAAAATAAAAAAATCCAAAAACATTCAAAAAATTGAAAAATCCAAAAACATTATAAAATAAAAAAGATCCAAAAACATTCAAAACATATCAAAATCCAAAAACATTCAAAAGGTCGGTCAAAAAGGTCAAAAATAGAGTCGTCTTGTCGAACTAGGGGTCTCTGAGCTCTAAATGTAGGCAAGGTTGATCTTTGATCATCCCCCGAGACACTTAGGTCAATCCTTTAAGAGTCCTTCATAATAATTTGGTAATCCATTTGTTCATATCTCATCAATAAATGAGTCTCTGTCAGTTGAACTATGTGACCCTGCTTGTATCCTGTATGCTGAGAAAACTCCAATACCCAGGCCATCAGAGGCACTTCTTGTCGATAATGTAGCCGATAATACTCAACTTCTAGCACTGCCTCGTGATACATCCGCATGGGGACTGTCCTACCCTGCGATGCAACAACCATGCTCTCTAGTTGTTGTCGTTTGCTGACCTCCTGTGCAAGTTGCAACTCTATCCTCTGTCGTTGCTTTCTCTCATGGTCTTGCTCAGTGGTGAGGGCTTGGACTTGCTATCTGGCATGGTCCCTTTGAGGTGGCTGCTAGTCCCTGGGATGATCCCTCTACGGTGGCTGCTAGTCCCTGGGCTGATCCCTCTGCTGGTGCCCATCCCCTTGGTCCCTCTAGTCTGGCTGGTGTGGAGGTGGTTCTCCTCCTCCTACTACTGCTGCTGCTGCCAGAACTTGTCCTCTCCTGGCTATCCTACCTCAGGGTTTCCACCGCAGAAGTACTTCCCCTAGCACTATCAATTGAATGGGAGGCCTAAACCAATCCTCATAGGCACATGTGGTGCCCGGATCCACCTGTCCCTGATCGTAGGCCCATGGCCTAGCCACCAGTTGCTTGAAAGAATCAACTGCATCTGATGCTGGGATCGTCTGACCCCATGTAGTCTCTCTAGTGGACAGAGCAAAGATAGCCATGTACTGATCATCGAGGCGGTCCTACACATCCCCAAACTCTCTCGCTACCCTATCATGTAGGTAGCACTTGATCATGGTGTGCTCCCGCCCCTGCATAAGCCAATCTTGGCGGGTGTAGAAGAGCTGTTGCACCCTGTCCTACTAGGACGACATTTGTAACAAAGGCCTGTAGGTGAACATTGTCATCTCATCCAAAACCCTTTGTCCGTAAGGTAGGCCAGGCTGTCCTATATGGGTAAACGTGAGGCCACCCCTGTACCTCCAAACTGTTGGGTCCTCAAGCTTGACGTCGACCACTGTAACCCTCCGATGAAGCACGACTATGTGCTCCCATGCCCAGATGTGCAATAATGTGATCCCGACACCAATCACTTGTTGTCACAATAGGAAAACTCATGCAAATCATGGTATAATGAGGCCAACATCACTGGTCCCTAAGAAAAACACCTCCTAAATAGCATATGCTCCCAAGCTAGACCCCATCCCGGACTGAAATATCGACCTTGTCAGTTTGGAGCCGCTAGTCCTGATACAATTGTAGCCACAATTAGTCAGAAAGTCGACACCCAACCTCTATAATACTCAAGATCGATCTGTCCCTTAGTAAAAATGATCTCATCTATCCCCATGATCTCATAGCATGCATCCGTGCTGACATCCATGTCATATATCACTCTCGCCATGGATGGGCAATCACAAAATATGCCAGATGTCCTCCAATGTGATCATTGCCTCACCGGTGGGAAGATGAAATGATGATGTCTTGCTGTGCCATCTCTTAGCTAACGCGATCATCATTGCCAAATGGGTCCTAATAGCATGCACGTAAGAAACATACCAAAGGCCGATAATGCCAAGGTGCTCCTGTAGTAACTCATGTAGTCTGCTTAATTTGCTAAACACTGAGGGTCGGTGCTCGTGTGAATGCACATGCTTTCTATCCTTCTGCACCCATGAAGCCACAACATCAAGTTTCATAAAAAGATTGGACCCCATTTGAATTTTTTGACACTAAAACAACAAATGCGTCACTATTTGCAAAGGCGTCACTCTTTGAAAACTCCAAACTGCGATGCTAGGACCCCCCAAAGTGAAAACCAAGCCATGGAATCGCTGTTTGATTCATGGGCTTGTTTGACCAAAAACCCTAAAGACCTAACAGAGGCGCGGTGCCGCCATTTGCAATGGCGTCGCCCTTTGGAGTTTGAACCCCTAAACCTAAATTGTGACATGGCCTCGCAAGTCACAGTAGCAGTGCAATTTGAAGCTGAGCGTTGTCAATTATACACTTTTAGCATCGCTATATAGCGATGCTGGACAAGTTGACCCTTCAAACTGTAATAAATGTGCACAAAAATCAAAATTAAAGGTCAGTTAGGATAACATACTGCTAGTCCTGCACCTGGAGGTCTCTAGTAGACTCGAACTCGCTCAGAAATGTGTCAGGGAAGCACTCTTTGTGCCATTTTGCACGGGGGTCATAGCTCAAAATGAAGGAATCTCAAAGTCTGAATGTGAAAATGAATTGAAAGTGACCCCTCGAAGGCTATTTAAGCTTGAAAAATTAGGGTTTTTGTCCTGTTTTAGCTGTCAAGCTAGGGTTTTGTGCCCCTGACCTTGTTTTTTCCCAATTGAAGCTCGTTTTGCTTCCTTTTTCTGCGTTTTGGCACATTTTCAACATCCTGGAGCCTTTCTAGACCCGTCTAGAAGCTTGTCCTCTTTTTTTGAGAAATCACCCAAAAAATCCAAATTTTCATCCAATCTCTCGAGGGGGCAGTATACCAACATAATTCTTTCGCCAGGGAAACTGTGGGGCATCCAAAAAAATTAGAATTTTTTTTAATTTTGATCTCGGCAAGGTTATTCTTTAAACCAATGTAGCAGGTACATTGCTTCAAAGAGGGGCAAAATGTAGACATTGAAATTATACTAATTGATCTCGTGCACCTGATCTTGATTTACTAAAACCAATTCTACCTAAATCATCTCTTTGCTAACCATTTAATCGAATAATCTTTATTTGATTAAATTCATCATAATTCCCCTGCTAATTAAATAAATCATTTTATTTGATTAATCCTAATGTTCTCTTTTAATTAAATAAATTTCTTTATTTGATTAAATCACAATCTTCCTTTAATTAAAAAAAAAAACCTTTATTTGATTAAATCTAACATCACCCCTTTTAATAAAATAAATCAAACTTTATTTAATTAAATCTAATATTCATTATTCCTCCCATTTTGATTTAAATAAATCCAAAAATATAAGTCAAATGTCAAATCAACTAATCTCCATTTAAAGTGAATTAAATCCTAATTAACTCTAACACTAATCCATCAAATCCTCTAGATTTTGCAACTTGCGCAAGTAAATCAATTTAATTGATTTATAAATTCTTCTATTTTCATTCAAAAAGGCATCTCATTGGAATATTCCTCCATTTTGAAATCTCCCTCCCAAAAAGACTTGTCCTCCAACATGACATTTAAGCCTCTTACATGTCCTTTTTCTTGAGCCAAGTGGCATTAACTCCTCTTTCTCTCTTCCTCCACAATCCAACTTTCAAATTTCAAATTTCCACCTAATTGCATTTATTCGCACATTGATCAAAATGTGCTCCACCTCTCTACACTAGCATGTTGACAAGTGGAACAATGCCATTGGCTTATGTTTAGTCCCAAATTCTTCATATCTTTCATTCCTCCATCATTCTTTCCTATATATAGAGATCTTCTCTATTGATTTTAGACACAACTTTATGCAAGGTTATTATCTACAAGTTTTGAGCCAATTCATCAACACTTCATCCAAATTTTCATAGCTTTCATCCATCTTAGCTAGGTTATGGTAAAATTTCATCAAGGAGCATCAATCTTCATCAAAGTTCATCAAAGCTTGCAAGGAATTAGGAAAGGGATACTTTCCACATCAAAGTAGCACCAATTCCCCCATGGGATTGAGGGTTTGAATGTTCTGGATAAGATTACTTAGCTTTCAATAAATTTCATTTGGTTTCTTGTTCATTATGCATTTGAATGAATCTCACGAGGAATGCTAGTTTAGGTTTGTTTATTGACTAAGATTGTGTTGTTTGTCTGTGTGAGCAGGTCTAGAGCTACCATTCACACAACTTGAGAAAGACATCTCGGTAGTAGAGCTCCATACGATGAAGAGCTGATAGTACTATGTTGTGTTTCTCTTCAGCTGTGGGTCTCAGTGGCTGCTAGACAACCAACATCTTAGTTATCTCCACTCTCGGCCACCCATGTGAGATGAAGCATTTGAAAAACTCTCCCTCACACCTTGTCTGCATGAATGCTAAGATCCTCTCTGCCTCCTGTGCTACTAATGGGTCATGGTCGATATCAAGTTGTGCATCTCCCCAACCTCATACATTACCTTGGCCATAGACTAGAGCTCTTTGAGGTAACACTGTATTGTGTCGATGGGGTAATATGCATATGGTCAATCTATCTCAATAAACACCCCATCCAACTTAGCCTCACTCGACTCCTCTCCCGACTCGACTGAATGTGACTATGGATTTGTGTCTAGCAATGTTTGTGTTTGTTAGAACTGACCTTGAGGGATTTAAAGGGTCCATCTGAGTTTCAGCTGCCAAGGTGACTAGCTCTTGCTCATGTGGTGGCTCTATACCCCTAGTCAATAATCTTGGTGACTCTAGTGGAGGGGCATTTGCTAGTGCCCCCATCATGCCAAACCAATCATCGATTCTTGTGTCATATTTTTCTCTCTGAGTGTCTTCGACTAAAGGTGGTACTACGAGAGAAACTACAATCGATGATGCAAGTGATGGAGCTACAACTGGTAATTTAACGACAAGTATTGGGACAAGGCATGGTTGCACAAGGATGGCCTCCTCAATATCCTTCGAAGAGTATGCCTCTCCTACAAGTGATACCTCCTCTTTACTCATGTCTATGGACGAAGATAACTTTATTACCTCATAGTCGTCTCCACTTGATGAAGTGTCTATTTGCTTCTCTTCACCTGTGCTACTGCTTATTGAGGTGTCTCCTCCCCCATTTTTTGCAATCCCAAGTTTTCCCAATAAAACATAGTTGGCCAAGAAGCATTCAATTGGCCTACTGGTTGGAGTCTCCCCCACTTGTCGGAGGGTATGTGTGTGTATATGACATCGAGTAAGAGTCCAATGGCATGCTGCCATATAGAACACCTTATGATTCAGGTGCAAGAACTCTCAAATTCTCTCAGATAGTATACTTGCCCAATTATAAACCCTTCCCATACTCAATCCGACCATGAGGGTAATCATCCACACTACAATGTCCGATGCTCTGTTGGCTCCTGTTAGTCAGCACTTGATCAAATCAAGGTCACATTTCCATTTAGGAGTGGCAAGGAAGATTTTCCTTAGACCTCTATTACCTACACTCCAAACATTGTTCTTCTCTTGCTGGGTAAGGTCTGAGCAACATACTCTCTCTAAGAGTGACTCCTGCTAGCGTAACATCTTCCCCATTGGTTTGGCTACTAATAATCCTCTTGAGGGTATTCCAAATAGTGGTAAATTTTGTTGCTATAAATGATATTGTCACTGCACAACCTCTGTAATCAATGATCGACTTGTGGGAGTATCAGTTTTAATGTACTAACATTTGTCACAAGTAGGGATCAAAGTCCCATGAATTGAAGAATGATAACTGGGTGGCCTTGTCAAGTTGCACAGGTTGAACTACTACTTTCAAAATGTGATTATCTTGTGCTCCTTTCCACCATGAGTGACACTCACCACTGCTAAGACTCTCCTAGGTGATAGTATTGATTGTGATGGTGTCATCATCCTTCCCTTTAGCCATTTGCTTGATGTAATGCGACGTCTAAAAGGTGCTGGCCACTTCCCTTTAATACTGCTAGAAACCACGTCTATTTGGAATTGTACCTCTGATACTTCTTGAAATGATTTAAATAGATAATGTCTCTCCCAAAAATGGTTACAACAATTGAATTTATGAACTCACCAATTCTTCCATATCATGATTTATCACCGTACTCCCCAAAGCAACATAGTTTGAATGTTGGGTCATACATTGGTCTCACCCCTCCACTGTATGGTACTCCTAACTCTCTCGTGATGTACTATCACTTTCAGATTTGTTCCACTCTGTCTATGCCACACAACCAACCTCTTGTTTTTTATGATGATATATGTTGTGCTACCATCAGTACATCCTATGATTTCATCCCCCACTTTTCCCTATACTTTGTTCTATACTCGACAAGAGAATTCCTATGCAATGTTCCTACTTCGTATAGTGGGTTTCCCTACACAATATATTTCTTCTTGTTGTATGCCTTGGTATGGTATTTTCCATATGACTATGCATTGCTCTATGTAGCATACAACTATGCACTGTACTTGTGCGATATGCAACTATACAATGACAACTGCTTGTCATGTGATTTGCAACCATTAAATGAAAATTGCTTTCCATGCAATCTGCGACTATATGATGTCCTCTGGTGGTCATTTATCCCTCCGTACGCTATATGGTACAGTCTGCTTCACTTTGTTCAACTATATGATTCCTATGTTCTGCCCTCATCGTACACCAATCTTTCTCTATAGTCATACGACCTTGACCTTGCGGGTTTTAATTTTTGAGTTCCTCCTTTTCCATTGTATAGGATTATATACCTTTTTTCCTATACTTTTTCTTTCTCCAACCTATACACATATTACTAAGTCACTTTGCCTTTACCAATTTTTCCTAATTTTCGTATTTGTTTTTTCTCCTTTTTAATTTATTGATAATTGTCATTGGAATTATTTTAATACTTTTGTCTTTTAATTTTTCTATATTTTTTAACTTTACATTTTTCAACATAATTTTTTTTTTTAATCTATCATTTTTTTCTTTTTTTCTTCTTTGTCCTTTAATTTAATTTTATGGCTTTTCATTTCCTTAGGTCTTTTTACTTTCACTTCTGATGCATACCACCACATATAAGAAATGGGGGTCTTTCTTAACAATCTTCTTGAAAACATGTTTCAATATTCTAAGTCAAATATTTGTCTATGACAGGAGGGGGTCCAATAGCTTTGTAGCTACTGCCAATATATTTCCCTTCATAATATTGATACCATGTGACATTCTCCCCTTCGATCATTGGTGGATCTATTGGATTTATGTATTACTTGACATAGTCCATTCTAGGTCGGTAGTGGAGAGGGCTCTATATTATGTTTGATGGCATACTTTATCACCTCTTTATTGTGTCCAGATTACTAGGAAATGAACATATCCTCTACCATTATTATGAATCTAAGACAGGGTCCCTCTAAATATTCATCTAGGTCATCTTCATTTTCAACTGCTTATTTCTTTCTTTCCTTCTCAGCTTCTTTGTCTAGCTCATAGACCACATACCCTCTTCTTTTTCCTTCATAGGGTGCATATAATTTTTAGTGATCTCATACTTTCCTCCATAATGTAGGTGTTTCAAACAAATACTTTTTTAAATGTTTATGTATTTGTGGCACTGCAATTCCTTCTATTTGTTTCTTGATTAGTCTCCTCCATGATTTTATGATCTCCTCCCTTTTTCCAATTTTCTTCCACTATAAACTGGTTCCCAGTTATATCCCAATCCTCTTCTTCCATGGATTCAATTTTGTTTATTCTCCAGTATTCTTTTTTTGCATAACTCAACCTACTAATTTCAATTAGTGCTTCCTTTCTTTCCTTGTACAATTTCAACTTTGATCCATTAATGAAATCTTGCAGCAAGGTCTCATCTAATTTTTCAAGTTTAATTGCTCCATTGTTGCATTTATCGAGCTTGATTTTGTTACGGTTGTTATATTTTAAAACTAATTGGCCAAGTTGTAATTTCATTATGTGAGGATGATTGTCATGGAAATACTTCTCTTTTGCATCGCCTTCGTAGCCGATTATGCCAATACTATTTGTTCGTTGAGTTTTTTGAGTTGAAATAGCCATTCCTTTAGACTCTCCGTGTCACCAAGTCTATTCTCCACTGCTATCCTCAAACTCAAAACCATATATTCAACTGACACTATTGCTTCTTAACCATACATCAATTGGAATAGTGTGTAATAGGTCATCACCTTGTATGTTGTATGGTACACCCATAATACGACATACAACTTTTCTTCCCAGTCTACTTCTACTCCACATGATTTGTGAATGATAGAAACTAACACTTTGCTTGCCGACTATTCTTGTCCATTCACCCTCAGGTAGTATGAACTTGATAGAATATGAAATATTTGGAACTCTGTCATCATGCACCGAATGAGGTGGTTAAAGAAGTTCCCACCATAGTCACTCATGATCTGTATGGGTATTTCATACCATGTGACAATATACTCCTATATAAACCTTGCTATACTAATCACCATGTTATCTGGGAGTGCTCTAGCCTCTACCCCTTCTGTCAAGTACTCAATGGCTACTACAATATATCAATATTGGTGCAATTGGATGACTTTGAGTGGCTTGATGAAATCCAACCCACACCTTTCAAAGAGTTCTTGTGACTGCGAGGGGAACATGGGAATACAATCTCTCTTGAGAGGTTGTCGACTCTCTATCATGTATCACATCCTACTATCTACTCTTAGGCATCTGTGTGTACAGTCAACCACCACAATCCTACCAAGAGAACTTTCTAAGCTGTGGCATCCGATCCCATGTGCCCTCTAACAAGGCTTTCATGTGATTTCTTGAGTACTCTTGAAATTTATTCCTACATGACACATCATCTCCACACATGATCAAACCCCATTTTATATAATAGACCATTAATAAGTTGAAATGTTTTACTCTTTAGTGCTAACTTTCGTAACTGTCCTGGTGGAATTTCATTTTGAAAGGTGGATGTGGATAGACACTATCCTATGTCCTTGTACCATGGTGGTAGTGTTGTTATCTGGAACAAATGAGCATCACAAAAATCTTCGTTCACTCTCTCAGTTGGTTTTCTAGACTCAATTCTTGACAATTGATCAACGATAACATGACTCTTCCCCAACTACACAATTATGATGAATGTAAATTATTGTAATATCAAGAGTCATTGGCTTACCCTTCCTTGAATGATCAAATTATTTACCATGTACATGAGGGCTTGATGATCTACGTAGAACATGTATGGTGTAACCAAAAAGTAGTGCTTGAATTTATGTATGACATAAACCATCCCAAGTGCTTCCCTCTTCGTCGTACTGTAATTATTTTTCACCTTTGAAAATAACTGACTTGCAAAGAATACTGGGTGGTCTAACCCTTGTACTCCTACTTCTTCCAATGTTTCTCTATTCGCGTAATTTGAGGCGTCAACAAATTTATATGGAACTCTTTACTCCAATCTAGATATGTAGTGATCGACAGACTAATTAGTCATACTTTTAGCTCATTGAACACTTTTACCTGATCTTCTATCCATATGAATGGTTACCCCTTCTTGGTAAGTACATCTAGTGGATAAGAAATTTGTGAAAAGTTTTTGATGAGCCTTGCATAGTACTTGACATGTCTGAGGAATTATTTCACACCGGTGAAGTTTTGTTCGCCTTCCATCTATACAATTACCATTATTTTGTTGGGGTCCATCTTGAGTCTTCCTTTACAAATGATATGGCCCAAAAATTTGCCTTGTCATACCATGAATTGACACTTTTTTCAATTTAGTGCCAATCATGTTGCTTGCATCATTCCATACATTCTCCTAGTGATTTAAGATGCTTCTCCTGGTCACTGTAGTTTCACTAGTTATTGAGGAATGCCTCAAAATTTCCCACTGACATTTTATCAAAAATATGTAGGATGATTCTCTAAAAGTTTGTTGGAGTGTTTTATAGGCTGAACAACATCTAATTGTACGCATATACTCCATCCTCAGCAACAAATTGCATCTTCAACTTGTCTTCTTTGATGATGCTTATCTGATTGTATCATGAGAACCCATCCATGAATGATTACATCTCATGACCAAAAACTTATTTGAGGATTGTTTCGGTGAACGAAAGTGGAAATAGATCCTTGATAGTCACTGTATTCAGGATTCTGAAGCCTATGTATCTTTAGATTTGTTTGAAATCCTTCATTTGAAAAGATTACTATCGGAGAGACCCATTCACTTTCCTTCAATTTAAAGATTATTCCTACTTCTAACATCTTTTCTATTTCTTCTTGTACTTTGGTAGCATAACTTTTATTCATTGTATAGGGTCTTTTTCGTAATGGTTGTGCTCTTAGTACAAGGGGAATCCTATGTATGCACAATTCTAGTGGTATTCCTTTGAGGTCTTTGTATGTCCAGGAAAATGCATCTTTGTATTCCATGGATATTTTGAATGTTGTTGCCTTCAACAATGAGTCCCAATCATCGCAAACCATGATCATTTTTGGGTTGTCTTCCTCTCCCAAGTTCACCTTCTTCATCTTTGGCTCCTTGTACTTGATTGATTTATCCCTTTCAAAATTGTGGGTGGTGTCTCATCTAGTTTTGCTACTCCCTCTTTATATTTCATGTACTTAGAAATAAATGTCTAACTAGTTGTACCTTTGTCTTCTTCTTCCTTGATCTCCATAACTTTTAGCATGTTGCACTTGGGGTGAAACACCTCATAGTATTCTATTTTCCAATGGAATAGCCCATTGGGAGAACTCATCTCATCCTCAGAGAAATTCTTAAGGTCAAGTAACCCTTCGTTATTAGGTTCCATGAATTTTATTCCTTCATCTACCTTTGATTCTCCTTGTTCAGATTCTGACTTGGAGGACGCCAATTCTTTGCTCACAACCTAATTCTTTAGGTGAATGATGTACTTCCTCCCATTTATCTCAATGGAGAGTGTGTTCCATTTCTAGTTATGGTCTTCTTTGGCTACTACCAGCCAACCTCTTTTGAGTAGTGCATCATATGCTTTCCTCTGTAGTGAGATGATGAAAAAAATCAACTTAAATTGTTGTGTGCCAAAATTGTCTCCTTCTACACCAACAATGTACCAAATGGTTTGATTTCATGCTAATCAAAAACTACTAGGTGAAATTTTGGTGGCCAAAGAATTGGTTTCTCTAGGCACTTCTAGGTCTCCTCTGACAGTATGTTCGCTCTCAAACCTCCATCGATGATGGTATTTGTGAGTTTATTTCCCTTGATTTCCATCTGTAGGATGGGCAGTTTCCTCTCAACGTTCATCGTGAGTAGCATTGGGTCACCCATTTGTTCACCTTCCAATGGTTGCTCTACTACAATGTCCTTGCTTGGACCTTCCTATTGAGTTTGGTTGTCACTAACTATGTTCATAATTGCCACTCTCAATTGCGATATTGTTTGTAGAAGGTCTATCAACTTATAGGTACGGTTGTATGTAATTTTTTCCATATGATATTCTTTTTTGACTCCGACTGCAATGATTTACTTTCTGCTTCATTGGAGGTTCTCTTTTCCTCGGCCATTGCCTGTTCTACTCCTGCTTTGACCTCTCAGATTCTTTCCTTCTCCGTACAAGGATCTAGATAAATTGGCTTCTTTTTTGTTCTCTAGTAATTTCCAGAACTTCCTTGTCCTCCACTACCAACATGTTAATACCCTTATGTTTTGGGAAATTGGTGTATTTTTGGTCACTTGGTCCACACAACTTACATAAAATTTATCATTTGCCTTGATATTTTTGATATTCTCTAGCAAAATGACCCCATTCATTGCACTTCCAACACTAGATCATGGGTCTTCCTTTAGAATCATACTGGATTCAACTTATTGGCCCACTGTTATTGTATCGATCATTATTTCCTTTTTTGTTGTGGTATTCGCTAGAAGATGCATTACTATTATTATTTTGGGTTTAGGAGGTGTAATCAGAAGGGTTGAATTCTCCCGCTGAGTGAAGATAATTTGTGTGCTTCTTGTTTTTTAAATTGTATGAACATTCATTGATGGAATATCCTAGTACTTACCTGATGTGAGCATTACTTTTTTAAAATCTGCAAAAGCACTAAACTTCATACAAGGGTTAGCATTTTACAAATCTACCAAAGTAAACTCCTATGAAATACCTTGCAAATGCTTTCAAAAATGCAACAAAGGATAAAAGAAAGCTATAAGCATTATGAAAACCACTACAATTACCTATTCCATAGTGGATTGGTGTCACATGTGCTAGTGACCCTTTCCCAATCCTTGATCAAAGTTCAAGATGATGAAATGAAAATGGAGATGATGAGCAAGATGAGTTCTCAAATCAAGAGAGTAACCTTGCAAAAAGTTGTGGATCCTATGAATGAGGATTAAGCCTTCTTTTATAGATTTTCAAAATGCTAAGTGTTGAAGAGGGACCAATGTGGGACAAAGATCAAGCCAATAAGATAAGGCCACTTGTCAAGTGATGATAGGCCAATGGTTGTGCAAGATTTGGGAAGAGTGCCCATGAGAGGGAAAATTTGAATTCAAATTGGCAATAAATGTTGATTTTGACTTTGGAAGGGGACATGTAAGAGACATGTAAGGCCTCATAAATGCTCTGTTGGGTGTACATGTCCACTTGGGGGAGATTCAAACTTGGAGAATATTCTCCTTTATGCCAAGTTGAAAATAAAGATTTTGATAAATCAATTAAATGCAATTTCATGTGCAAGTGGCCAAATCCTAGGAATGCAAGTGGGTGAGATTAGTATTTAATCAGGGTTAGATTAAATTAATGATGATTATGCTCATTTAATGCTGATTAGGTGAGTTGACTTTTAGGACTTTGATATTTGATTTATTTAAATCGAGGAAAAGGATGGAAATGACTTTGGGGATTTTAATTAAATAAGAAGTTTGGTTATTTAATTAAACTATGATCAATGACTTTGATTTATTTAAATGATAAGAATCTGATTTACTAGGTGAATGGATGTGATGCATTTGATTTATTTATTGAGTGGATGAATATGCATAATGCAAATTTGACATGTCTACATTTTGCCCCTCTTTGAAGCAATGTACTTGTTGCGTTGGTTCAAAGAATAAACCTGCCATGATCAAAATTCAAAATTTTCTTATTTTTTGGATGCCCCAATGGAAAGAAGTACACTGGTACATTACCCCCTTGAGAAGTCGGCGAAAGATGGGTTGAAGTCGATCGCCAATAAAGGAGTTCAAAATGGATGGTGCCAAATTTTTACTGCATATTCTACTTACCCATTTTAGAGAACACCATGTGACTTCTGTCTATGTTTTTTGTATTGCCAAATTTCGTATTGGTAATGGTGCCAAATGTTTACTCGCTTATTCTACTTACAAGATTTACAGAGTAAACAATAATAATTGAAATAAAAAACATGAAATAAATTACTTGCAACAGTTCATGGAAGATATAGATTTATTATCAATTATATGATATGTAAATAAGTAGGAATATCATAACATGTGGTCATTGATTATGAACAAGTACATATATAGCATACCATTGTTGGTTAAGGATTCCAACCAACGGTAACTACTAACTTACACTAACAACCGACTGGGGACTAACACACAATTACAAAACATATTTATTTATTACATAGCCACCTATAACATATTCACTTAACTTTTGGCCAACTACATTCTGTAGGTTTTTTGGGAAATTTATGAAAGTGCAACACTTCATAAAATTTACCAAATTCATTGTACTTTTGTATGAACTCAATTATAATATTTTTATTTGTGTTTATCACTATGCAAATGTAGATGCTTTCTATTTTCCAATTTGGTATCAAAACATAGATAGAATGAAATTTATTGAGAGAAAATCCAAGTAGAATGCAAGGGCATAACAATCATTTCAATCATTGACAGTTGCAGTGCACAAGAAAGGCTGGGCACATCTAAAATGATAAAGGCCTAAAAGGAAATGAAGACTACTACTAAAGGTAGTTTCCCTTCTATGTTTGTGAACAATTTGAACAATGGAAAGTAGAATCGTGTGAGGTAGAACAAAAAAGAGATTGTACAAATCTCTATGTGAATAGAAAGAGAATTGTTGGTAATTAAATTAGTTTGATTTGTGCAAACAAAGTTTAGCTATCCACAACTATAAAAATTGGGAAACAATTGATATCGCATGAGTTGGTGATTAAGTAATTAAAAAATTGCTTTCATTGGAGAAGTCAAAGGTTGAAAACTTTGAATAGTCTTTATTGTTTTTTAAGTTTGACTTAAAAGACACATAATATTATTAAAATAGAGAAACTGATTGATTTGTTTTTGAACTTAATAAGGTAAGGATAGATTGTGGAAAGAGTTGGAAGTATTTTGCCAAAAAGTGGCGATATGATAAGTATGTGTAGGGTATGTGGCTAACGACTTTTTTTTATCCAAAATTGATGAAACGAAAATAGTTTTTAAAGGAGATTCTCAGCTTTCCACCAATATAAATTATGCTATACTTTAAATTTAATAAATAATTATTATTCATTTTCTATTTGAATTATGACTAAAGTCTTGATTGATAGGCTGATTGAAAAACATCTATAGCTTTCAAACCGTATTACATTTTTTGAATCCAAAACATGCATCACATTCTATGCTTCGCATACTATAGGATTAAAAAAAGAAAAATTCAATTTAATGAAGTTTTGACCAAGTTAAGGTGGTTAGACATACGAGTTTTTATATTTTTTAAAAGCTGTAATAAAAAAATCATAATTAATTATTTACTTGGAAAAAAATTACAAAAAAATATGCATCACATCTGGACATGAGTCCTCTACTTATATCTAAAATCTTATAAAAAAATATTATCATTTTATTGTGGTTAGGGTGGTCAGACAGACACCTACTTCTTATTTTTTCCCTGAAATTTAAGTACTATTGCATTGAAATTTCAAATTTTCACCAAATAGATTTTTTCTTTTTTTAAATAAAACCTAGTAGTTTAGAAACTACATTCATTTTTATACATATTCTATTCTTACATATTTTTGAAATAATATAGATAGCTTATTCAAATTTTTATGTCAAGTTAAATTTGATTTTTCTAAATTTTTCGCCACTTAAGGGCCTGTTTTTTCCATGATGATCTTGCACATACTCTTGGACAAGCATATAGTTTATTAAAACCATTTTTTAGAATGGTTTTATTTGAATATTTTGTTAGTTATATCTTATCTCCCAAAGAATACTAGGACAATCTCTATTTTTCATAATTAAAAGCAATAGTTAGATTGGTTGGTATAGTTTTATGTGGGAATTAAGTGGTAAGAGGACCAAATCTTATATCTTAGGTTTTTGAAATAATCATATAAGGGTATATAGTGCTCTAGAGTTATAAGGTTTTAAAGGGATATTCTAAATTGTACATGTATTGGAGTAATAAGGAAAATAAGGTGTTATAAGGATAATTTGACCACATTGTAAAAGGTGCAATTTTGGTTGAGCTCAACATCTTTATACACACACACACATATTACACACATATATACACACATATATATGTATATATGTATATGTGTATGTGTGTGTGTGTGTGTGTACGCGTATACACGTTTACATGTATACATATATGCACATGCATGTATACATATATA
>VDFB02361220.1:0-33972 GCA_007258455.2 Sequoia sempervirens | reverse complement strand
GAGCCATTATAATGTTTTTTTGCACTAACTTTGGGAGGAAACTCATTTTTCCTTACTCAAACCCTTGGATTGATTTAAAAAAATTGAACAAGTTAAAATACATGCCAAATATAAATGCAAGTTCAATGGGTGTAGTTTTGAATTATAGACCTCTCATCCCCTAATAGATAGTTGATAGTTTTGATATTCGTTTTTCTCTTGAAAGGTGTTTAACAAGACAAAAATATATGCAAAACGGGGAAGCAAAATACTATATTGAAAATGCTTTAAAAACTTTCAAACAAGTGCAATTTGAATTCAACAAATTTAAAAAAATTCGCATTTAGGGTTTCAAAATTAAACAAATACATGCATTTTGAACTCTAAAAAAATCAAATTGTAAATACCTCATGCTCAATAGTGGTCGATATACAAACTGGAATGATGAACTTTGAAGAGAGGAACGGAAATTTTCTTTCATCGGTGAGAGAAAACTTGTTTGGTCACCGTCATGGACTTTGTTCACCGCACGCACCAGGGAGACAGTGATTGGTAAAAGAACACAGTAAGAGTGTGAAAATGAAACATTTTTTTTGTTTTTGTCATATTGAAGGGGTTCGGTCGAACCCAGGTTTGACCGAACCCACTTGGATATGATTTTTTAATTTGGGCATTCATTGGTTTAGCTGAACCATGGGTTCGGCCGAACCCAATGGTTCGACCGAACCCATTTGATTTGAGGAATGGAAAAAATCTGAATTTTCCTTCCTCTTAGAAAGTGTAAACCACTATTCTAAGGTAACCCCAACATGAACTTGGATTGTAGAACTAGATGCTTAATTGAACAACCCAATCTAATGCTATATGTGGAAAGAAAGACTAGGGTGAGATTTACAACTTACTTGAATACTCCATTGCTCTGTACCTCATCTATAGATGGGTGGTCATGTCGATTCGGATGCCCAAGACGTATATCGAAGCAAAAATTTTGAGGGCTTCTTGATACCCCTATGCCAAATCATTAATTCAACTCTCCAACTGTTCATATTCTTCCTTCAACTCATTTCCCGAAAATGAGCAGAGAAGCAGAATCGATAGAGACATAGTAGGAAGCCTTATCGGTAGGGTAGCCCTCTACAAGCACAAAAACAATTATAATCACCGCGATCTTTGGAGGTTCCATCTGTGGGTCTGTCATTGTTATGGAAATGTCGACATGATACAATTTGCATGATTCTCCATACTTCTCATACCTGGCAGACAACCAGTAGGGATATGTGTTTCTCTCAACTAGTCACCATTTGAGGAGAGAGAACTTTCAGTTATGACAATTCTTCTTACAATTCTTCTTACATAGTAGTTGTTTCTATTGTGTCCAATAGTTGTGATAGTAGTTGTTTATATAATGTTCAACAATAGTTGTGATTTGATTATCCATTATTAAATAAAATGTATTGTTTTGATCTAAAAAGCAACCAATCATGTGATGCCACATTAGTGCTCAATTACTCATGATGTAAATGCACAAGTAATGGGAGCTTTGTTTTTTGGGTCTTTTTGGACACCTTGACAAAAAGCATGCTGATGTGGCATCATATTTGATGATGTGACCCTGAAAAAAAGTTATAAGTAGGGGAATTTCCAAGCAAGTTGTTGTAAAAAGCTAGGAGTGATTTGAAATTTTCACATACAATAGTTAAAAGCACAAAATTAAGGTGCACAACTATAGAGTCCTCTCCCCTAGAACTCATCAAGCCTTGAATGTAAATTGTTGTTCTCCTTCCCGCATATCTTCTGAAAACTCTTGCCTCGAATGTGCACATTTTCTTTCCTTGAATGTACCCCACTACTCTTTTCCCCCAACTGTTACATGCAGGTGTTCGCATGCACCTTTATGGGTGCTTCCCATTTTAAATGCCAAGAACATGCATGCTCCTACACAAGGCCTCCTAAATACCCCCTTTTTTCCCAATTCATTAATAATCCATTAATTATCTTACCATTATTTTCTTCATAATGGAGGCCTTCATGGCCACTCCCCCTTTTTTAAAAAACACAAAAATTTAGTTTACAAAAGTTATACTAGCACTTGCATTAGAAGGGGTGCAAGGGTTACATCAGTAAAAAAATATTTTTTATTGTGAATTGATAGAAATATTTATATAAAATTCATTTTTGAAGATTTTGTAATCAATGATTTCTTATTTATTTGTGCATAGAGTTATCCAAGCAAAATTGGTAACAAACAGTTGTTGGTTGTTACAATTACAACTTATGACCAAGAATTTGATATTCCAAATGACAATGGTTCTAAGTTTGCTCTAAAGGTTGTTGTTGAATAGGATATAATGGACAAGTAATGAAATTTATTAGGAAATATCTTGCAATCACTTTACAACAACAAATGGCAATCAAGCACAAACAACCTAAAAGTGCTAACATCTTTCAATATATACCATGTAATGAGCCTTGCGAATTCTGGCCCAAAAATTTTCAATCTTGTCCTTGTAATTTTGTCAAACAGTTGTCTTGCAACTATTGTAAACCTGTGTTGATATGCAATGGCTGATTGTATAATTTGATATTTGATGATAAATTGAGAATGTAATAAACTCTACAACTGCTGCTAATATGATAATTCACTTGATTTTGTATTTTTCGGATGCAATAGATGAATTAAGATGCAACAAATACATATAAATGTTAACCTACAACCAACTAGACATTTTGACAAACAGTTGGCATGCAACCTAAAATACTTTTTGTGAATCAATGAAGCTTATGCAATAAGAAAATGCAAGGAATGTTGCTTATGTATCCTCTTTATTGAAATTCACTTCAAGTAGATACAATCTCATTATAAGATCTAGACATGAACACTTCATCTATCTTCTATAAATGAGAACTAAAATGCTATTTGGTTGCAACAACATTACATTGTAGTTTCTTGATACACTTTGAATTGTAATTACAATGATAGATTGTTAGCAACCTCAACTAATGATCTCTAACAGCAACTATAGACTAAAAATGCAATGCTAAGCCAAGATAGAAGAACCCAGTTCTTGATGCAGCAAACACCAACAAATACTAATCTCTTAACTGAAGCTTTTCTTGACCTTCAAATTGCATCAACTGCCCTCCTTGATGCCATTCGAGCTTAATAGAATTTTCTCATAATTTATAGACTTTACTTTGCAAAAAATTGCACCCTTTAAGTGTGCCCAACCTAGTGTAAAATGCCACCATTTTTAATGGAGAGATACCACAAATCGAACTGGCCTCTTGGTTTGAAAATCAGCCACTAGTAATGGCGTCTCTCTTGATATTGAAGTTGGCTTCACTTTATCTGAGATTATTGTCACCAAATTTGAAAATACCTTTTCTAAATCAAATTCCCAAATGCTGCAAAAATCGTCCCTTCAAGTTTGAAGTTGCTTCACCAAATCTGCAAGTTTGTATATGAAATTGATTTTTCCTTTACTCCAAAATTTGGTTGTAAGCCACAAAATTTTGATATTGAAGCCCAAAGTGAGAAGTCTAAAGTAACTCCTCCACAATTCCAAACTAGGGTTGATATTCCACAACCGAAATTGGAAATAACCAGCTAGGTTTGGTCTTTCACAAACGAAGACTAGAAATCAACAAGCTAAGCATTCAGCTTCAGCAATGTAGTAGAAAAAGTGTATTCAACTCAAGATGTGCAGATGCATAGCCAAAGCCTCTTTTTATACATTTTCAACCTCATCACCAAGAGACTTCTAGAAGATTCATGATTTATTCCTTAAGTGACTTTATTATTTTATTATTAAGTCACTTAAGTCACATTTTATTATTAAATTAATTAAATAAGTCATCCCTTTTGATATTTTATTTTTTTGGAATAACTTAATAAATAATTAATTTAATAACACCTCTTGATTTAATTAAATCATCAATTAAGCTATCCTCATGAAATATCAATAATTTGGATGACTTAATTAAATAATTTAATTAAATCACCATACCTCCAATTCGGGGACATGATAGTCCTCCCTTCCCAAATTGCAAATTTCCTGACTCACTATCAGGAGTGACAAGGATACTATCATGAATGTCATCTACTCCTTGAAAAGAGGTTGAATCAATACTATTATCCAATGTGCAAGTCCTAGAAGAAGTTAGCTCCTTAACAAGGCTAACCAGGTGGTCACAATCTGAAAGAAGGTTCAAATAATTGGACTTCATTGTCTCCATACCTTCTTTGACAACCTACAAATCATCAAGAGAAGACTCTACTCCAGTCCCCTTTTGACTCCTCTCTAACTGAACTGCCCAAAGGTGTTCCTTGATTCTTTTGTGCATCATATCATGATGAGATAGGGCTGCAATAATGTCATCCTCCTTCACCTTCAACTGAGTCTCCAAGCTATGAACAACTTTAGCCTCATGTGAAGAAGTCTCAACCTATTCTTGTTTCCTCTTGCTTGGAACCAAGCATATCTCATCACCCTCATTGGAACATGTATTTTCAAATTCAAGGAGTCTTCTAATGTCATCAATCCTTTTTTTCCTTCCTATGTTAATGAGATTGACCTCTGCTTTGACTTCTTGAAGATGTTTTATTGCATTGGCAGCCACCAACTTAGCTTCTTTGGCTTTCCTCATCCATTATTCATTCATCTTTTCGGATCTCCTTATGTCTCCTATGCCAAAATAAACAAAATTAGAACTTTTATGGTTGATATTTTTATGTCTAACCATTGGTGTAGGGTTGCCATCAATGGTTGGTATCATGGCATTGGCTTGATCATGAACCGAAGCTCCTATCTCTTGAGAATGATGAGACATCATACTGTTGTCCCCAAACCAATCAGTAATCATATCATGCCATTGTAGAGTGTCACCTTCATTGTGTGTAGTTGAATCACTAGTGGTTGCTCCACTAAGTAAAGGATCAACTATCTCAACTACCTCTACATTTTGAGTCTTTAATGGACCTTCATTTATCAAACCACAATCTGATTCTTTACCCAATGAGACATCACAAGAAGACTTATCTTCATGTAGTTGCTCCAAGTTGTCTTCCATCATCACTTGCTCTTGTTTACTCTTGAAGTCATCATAGAGTGTCATGTTCTCTTTAGGATCAATAGTATGCTAGTCACTAACTACTGAAAATTCATCATGGAGATTCCTAGATGTGTCGTCATATTTCTCCATCCTCTTATTCCATTCTTTAGCTATTTTATCCATCCTTTTTAGGCTCTGTTCTTCCTGTTCCAACAAGGCATTCAAGATGACTTTCATCCTTGACTACTCACATGTCTTTGGATTTCTTGCTTGCTTGCGATAATATTTTGGATCCTCCATATACTCAATGAATGGAAGGTCATTTTTGATCCATTGTGGAAGTGCATGGTATTCTTGGAAAGCAATTTCTATTTCTTCTTTGGAGACCATTTCTCAACCAACTAAAATTATGATCTGCAATCAAGTAGCTGAAACAAAGTGCAATCTACCCAACAGGCTCGAAAGATTCTTGGCTCTGATACCATTGTAATGAGCCTTGCGAATTCTGGCCCAAAACTTCTTAATCTTGTCCTTGTAATTTTGTCACACAATTGTCTTGCAACTTATGTAGGTGTTGATATGCAATGGTTGATTGTATAATTTGATATTTGATGATAAATTGAGAATGTAATTAACTCTACAACTACTGCTAATATTCAATAATGCACTTGATTTTTTTATTTTTCAGATGCAATAGATGAATTAAGATGCAACAAATATATATAAATGTTAATGGCCTACAACCAACTAGACATTTTGACAAATAGTTGGCATGCAACCTTAAATGTTTTTGTTAATCAATGAAGCTTATGCAATAAGAAAATGCAATGAATGTTGCTTATGTCTCCTCTTTATTGAAATTCACTTCAAGTAGATACAATCTCATTATAAGATCTAGACATGAACACTTCATCTATCTTCTATAAATGAAAACTAAAATGCTATTTGGCTGCAACAACATTACATTGTACTTTCTTGATACACTTTGAACTGTAATTACAATGATAGATTGTTGGCAACCTCAACTAATGATCTCTAGCAACAACTATAGACTAAAAATGCAATGCTAAGCCAAGATAGAAGAACCTGGTTCTTGATGCAGCAAATGCCAACAAATTATAATCTCTTAACTGAAGCTTTTCTTGACCTTCAAATTGTAGCGACAACCCTCCTTGATGCCATTTGAGCTTAATAGAATTTTCTTAGAATTTATAGACTTTACTTTGCAAAAAAATTGCACCCTTTAAGTGTGCTCAACCTAGTGTAAAATGCCATGATTTTTTATGGAGAGATATCAAAAATTGAATTGGCCTCTTGGTCTACAGATTAGCCACCAATAATGACGTCTCTCTTGATATTGAAGTCGGCTTCACTTTATCTGAGATTATTGTCACCAAATCTAAAGATACCTTTTCTAAATCAAATTCCCAAATGCTGCGAAAATTGTCCCTTTAAGTCTGAAGTTGCTTCACCAAATCTGCAAGTTTGTAGATGAAATCGATTTTTCCTTTACTCCAAAATTTGGTTGTAAGCCACAAAATTTTGATATTGAAGCCCAAAGTGAGAAGTGTGAAGTAACTCCTCCACAATTCCAAACTAGGGTTGATATTCCACAACTGAAATTGGAAGTAACCAGCTAGGTTTGGTCTTTCACAAACGAAGACTGGAAATCAACAAGCTAAGCATTCAACTTCAGCAGTGTAGTAGAAAAAGTGTATTCAACTCATGATGTGCAAATGCATAGCCAAAGCCTCTTTTTATACTCTTTCAACCTCATCACCAAGAGACTTCTAGAAGATTCATGATTTATTCCTTAAGTGACTTTATTATTTTATTATTAAGTCACTTAAGTCACAGTTTATTATTAAATTGATTAAATAATAAGTCATCCCTTTTGATATTTTATTTCTCTGGAATAAATTAATAAATAATTAATTCAATAACACCTCTTGATTTAATTAAATCATCAATTGAGCTATCCTCATGAAATATCAATAATTTGGACGACTTAATTAAATAATTTAATTAAATCACCATACCTCCAATTCGAGGACATGACATACCATGATGCAATGCCCTTGTAACAATAACCAGATATTTCAAGCAAATACAAGAGGATTGTATACTGATGATCATAGCTTGGTTGATGGAAATGTCAGACATGTGAAAAAATAAGACGCATTATGGTCCAATGTGATAATGCAATTCTACACAACTGTACAACCACTAATGCAAGTGGTAGAAATATGTGTAACATTACTCTATGTTGATTTGTCTTTCAGTGAAAGGAAAAGCAGACAACCAACCAGCTCGAGAAGATAGGCCTCGAGAAGGCACAATATACTACTCACTCATTGAAATATTTTGGAGAAAAGGGAATCATACATGAATTTTATCTAAATCTAATTTGTTTTTCTGAATTCCTTTGTTAGTATACAAGATCACATACCTCCACTTATACATATTGGATAACTTAGGAGACAACAAAAGGATGTTTTGTCAGTTATTTGTAGGCCTTTTCACTCACACACAATTTTAATCTTTAATGGTCAGAGATGCTTTCCTAACGATGATAAAAAAATGACTTTGTAGCATCATGAATCAATTTATTAGAAAGGAACATGATTTTTCTCTCAATCTAAAGTATTTCTTAGAAAATGTTCAAATCCTACAACAGTATGACTTTCACTTGAAACCCTATTTTATTTAACTAGTTAGCATAAGAAACTAAATGATCAATCTTAATTCAAATATTTTGCACTATAATTGCATATATTTTGGAAGACGTGGACCCTGATCTTGATGGATTTCTTAATTTGTCTTACAAATAAAGGAAATATAATATGATAAATTTTCATAATTTAAATGAAATAGAGATATACATGAGTTTTTAAGTTTCAAGAATATTTTTAAAATTTGTAATACAAAATTACTTAATAAAGATAGTATGATATAAAGAAAGGTATATATCCATATCCCATCTGAAATAAAGTGACAAAAAATATAGTAGAAATTTTTAAACATTTAGCAATGCTTTGTTTTCATTACTCAAAATAAAGAAAAATAATACATATCTTTCTAATAACATTTTTTAGAAATAATACAATGGTGATAAACTTGAATTTAGGGTTATCCTTTATGCAACATTTCCATGACTCTTATTTAAGCAAATGGGAAGATTTGGTAGTAAAAAGGAATTACAAAGACCTTTTGTACCAATGGTTAGAATTGATTAAAAATTCTTTCGTAACATTGATTAGAAATGCATTTATAGTAGATGAATTAGGTTTCTTATAGAGAGGAGCAGGATTATAATCTTGATTTAGGATTTTAAACAAATAGTTTTTATAGAATTGTCAAATCTTAGAACATTCAAAAATTCTAATATAATTTTGATCTTAAATGTTGTTTAATCAATTATTCCATGCGCTTTAATGCATTCACATTACCCTAAATAATGGAGTTGAAAATGTGTCCTACAAATTTAGGAAATATGAAGATAGATTTTAATATTCTAAACAAAATGGAGTGTAGAGGGATTCTTCACACAACGAGAAATGGTCCCTTGTTAACCAAAAAGACACTGGCTCTACTTACAGAGTGGAGCATGGCGGAGTTGGTATTTCAAATGAAGAAATTCAAGGGAGTGCTCAAGCGGAGTTGGAGGCGGTTTACACAAAAAACCTTCATTTAACAGATAAAAACAATCGTTTTAGAATGAAATAAATAACAACAAAATATGATCTAGCCGGCATATAGATTCTAAAGAAAAAACTCTATAAAATCATGGCAAGTGACATACCTCAAGATTCTGCTCAAACTATGGCATGCTATTAACGATGCTAATGGAAAAAGTGGAGAGTTTGAAGGAATGATATTGCAAAACCCTACCAAAGAAAATATTTGTTTTAAGACTAACCAATACCGATCTCATTGTAGTTTTTGCTTCAATCTAATTTATAATGAGTGAAAAGTAAATAAAAGATTATTGGATTCTTTCAGCTAAAGATAGATTTTTGCAATGTCTTAAACAAAAATATTGGTTGTGGGTTAAATTTTGATTTGATCGCCACATGAGATCTGGCTTGATTGAGAGATCTTATTTGATTGGAAAATCAATCCAATCTTGAATGCATTTACTACTATTTATTTTTTTAGCTTGTTTTCAAGCGAGGTTTATCGAACAAAAAAGAGGTTTTGGGGCGTGAGACAAGTTTTAGTTGAAACCTCACTCTATATATAGCCTATAGGCTATAAACTCTTTTTAATTAGTTTTAAATAATTTTACTTTTAATTTATATTTAATTATATTTATTTCATTTAATAACAATATTGCAAAAATAATTTAGAACCGATTCAAAAAAAATTCAAATCTTCATATATTAAATACATATATATATATAACAATTGATACCATTACATTTCTTATATATATATATATATATATATTGATACCATTACATTTCTTATATCACTATATATATTTTAGGCTATATATATGTATGTATGTATGTATGTATGTATATGTGTATATATATGTGTGTGTGTATATGTGTGTATATATATGTGTGTGTGTATGTATATATATATGTACACATATATATATATATATATGTATGTGTGTATATACATATATATATATATATATATATATATATATATATATATATATATATATATATATATATATATATATATAATATTTATGTATATATATATACATATATATGTATATGCATACATATACGTAATATCTACATATGCATACATGTATATATATATATATATATTCTTGGTAATTTAACTTTCGTTTTAATAGATAGAATTATGCAGAAACAAGATGTGACAATGTATATAAAATAAATTATAAATAAATCTAGACTTATAGAGAAATCAACTAATTATGTAACACCAATTATGAAATATTTTAAACTCATGAAGAGTCTCTTTCAAGATGGGTCAATATGTGTATATATATATATATATTCTTGGTAATTTAACTTTCTCGTTTTAATAGATAAATTGTACAAAGAAACTAGATGTGACAATAACATATAAAATAAATTATAAATAAATCTAGACTTATAGAGAAATCAACCAATTGTGTAACACCAATTATGAAATATTTTAAACTCATGAAGAGTCTCTTTCAAGACGGGTCAATATGTGTGTCTGTGTATATATATATATATATTCTTGGTAATTTAACTTTCTCGTTTTAATAGATAAATTGTACGAAGAAACGAGACGTGACAATAACATATAAAATAAATCTAGACTTATAGAGAAATCAACCAATTGTGTAACACCAATTATGAAATATTTTAAACTCATGAAGAGTCTCTTTCAAGATGGGTCAATATGTATGCACACACACACACACACACACATATATATATATTCTTGTTAATTTAACTTTCTTGTTTTAATACATAAATTGTACGAAGAAACAAGATGTGACAATAACATATAAAATAAATTATAAATAAATCTAGACTTATAGAGAAATCAACCAATTGTGTAACACCAATTATGAAATATTTTAAACTCATGAAGAGTCTCTTTCAAGATGGGTCAATAACAAAGCTTTGGATAATCTTAAGTTAGAGAAAAATATTGTGCAATTCAGTATTAGAACACTTCAAACTTATGTCAAATCATGATAGTGGAGGATGAGAGTTTTTAGTACATTAGAGGATTATTTAAAATTTCTTGAGGATGTATAAAACTAGATATGATATCTAGAGTTATACTTTTGATTGATGTCCACATGTGAAAGAAGAGGGTTGTGCAACACTTCTAACAATTTACTATCACATCCGGCATACTGAATATCAATACATTTGGTGGCATTGATGAGATGCAATCAAGTGGAAGTATGAAGAATTAAGAAAATGAAAGCTAAGATTAAGATTATTCTCATAGTCAAAGTGAATAAATGGTTTCACAATTGAAAGAAATTAGTAGGTATTTGTGCTATATCTCATATTCCAAATTCTATTTTATAATATTTTATTATATTATTTGTCAACTAAATAGATAATAGACATACTAATATACATGTTCAATTTCCATTTCAAACTAACAATTCAAGACAATATTTAGAAATAATTTTAAAAATTTGATATATTAAAATTGAAATTCTTTACTCCTTTTAAAATAAATCAAATCACTATATATTTGTTATTCATAATAAATTACGACACAATACTCAAAAATATGAAATGAATAATGTTGATTGCAAGCCATTCTGTATTTATTATTCACAATGAATTATGACATGCTATTTAAAAAATGGGATGAATAATGTCGAGTGCAAGGATATTCTTGATTTAAAAATGCTCATTAATTTATCTTAATTCTCACTAAATTATATCGACGATCTTATCAATGCGACATAAATTTAATAGTGATTGTTGCGTAACCGCTCCTCCATGGGACCACCGCCTTATATTTTTCCATAGTCGAACCTCCGCTTAAATATGTGGCGTGCGTAGAAAAGTAGCCGAGTGAATAAAAAGGTCAAAAAGGTAAAGGTCATTTTTAAGTCCACGATACCATGAGTATATGGGACTCCTCGTACTCCCCCAAATATAAGTTCCCGAATATTTCATGGAATATGCTTCGGTCCGTACACTCCCGTGACTTATTAATAATAGCTGAAAGGACGCTTCTTAAGGTGTCAAGTTCTAATTGACACCATGTTCATGAACCTGCCGGTAAACAAAAGGCGATTGTGACGGAAAGTACTCAAGTTTGCCACGTCCAAATGTTTTGTCATAAATGCATTTAAGATCATTGAATTGTTTGACGTTTGAGAAATTATGCAGATAAGGATAAGATTTCATCCGTGTTCAAAAGGTTGAGGCGGCTGCCGATGAATGCGACTGAAGACCCACGCCTCGGTCAAAAGTCACCGTTTTAACATTTTAATTTACAAAAGGCGTGTCGTAAGCGTAATGGAAATCTTCCTCTAAATCCTATAAATACGTGAGTTTGTGGCATCTTGAGCAAGTACTTCTGATTGCGGTGTAAGAATGGCCAAGGTTAAGGTGTTAGTTTGTTCAATATTTGCTTTGGCTGTAGTGGGCATCCCTGCATTTGCTGAGAATTGTGGGCGGCAAGCAGGCGGAGCCGTGTGTCCAGGCGGGCAGTGCTGCAGCGAATGGGGATGGTGTGGCACCACTCCTGACCATTGCCGTGTGCCCGGTTGTCAAAGCCAATGCGGAGGAGGGCCTGGACCAACTCCTTCTGGCAAGGGCGTGTCCTCCATTATTACTGAAAATGTTTTCAATCAAATGCTCAAGCACAGAAACGAAGGGAGTTGCCCTGGCAAAAACTTCTACAATTACAACGCCTTTATTTCAGCAGCCAATGCCTTCAAAGGCTTCGGGACAACCGGCGATATCACGGCTCAGAAAAGAGAGCTCGCTGCTTTCTTAGCCCAAACATCGCATGAAACTACTGGTAATTAATTCCTTTTCAAAGTTCGTCTTCTAATTCATAAAACTGTCGGTAATTTATAGTTTGTTAGGGTTACATCGATGTTAATACATGCAAGCGTATCAACAGGGGGGTGGGCAACGGCGCCAGATGGTCCGTATGCTTGGGGATACTGCTTTCTCAGAGAAAACGGCGGCGGAGATTACTGTAACTCACAGCAGGCTCCTTGCGCTTCTGGAAAGCAATATTATGGTCGAGGGCCCATCCAGCTATCATGGTAGGCCTCTTCTCTAAACTCATTCTAATAACAGACTGAACACATGCTAGTACTGTATTGTTAATTCGAAATGGGTATTGTGGGTATTGTGCAGGAACTATAATTATATAGCGGCTGGGAAGGCAATAGGCTTCGACGGATTGAACGACCCAGATATTGTTGCACGCGATCCCACAATCTCGTTCAAGACAGCGATCTGGTTCTGGATGACCGCGCAGTCTCCCAAACCGTCGTGCCACGACGTCATGACGGGCAGATGGAAGCCATCCGGCAGCGACAGTGCTGCGGGCAGAGCTGCCGGATTCGGAGTGACCACCAATATAATCAACGGAGGGCTGGAGTGTGGGAGAGGATCCGACTCCAGGGTGCAGGATCGCATAGGCTTTTACAAGAGGTATTGTGATATATTGGGAGTAAGCTACGGGTCAAATCTGGACTGCTTCAACCAGAGGCCCTTCGGCTTTGCCCTTGCCACACAAGACCCACCACAACTTATCCGAACAGTGGTGTGAAAGCCCGGGTTCGAGGCTCGTCAACGGCGGCGTCATAATGTTTGTTATGTTTGTGTGAATTTTGGCGTTCCGTCTCCGTCAAAAGAGCATTTATATAATAAATGCCAATAATATTTGTAATAAATTCGGGTAATTCAATGGGAGAGCACTCACTCTCTTTCTCAAATGCGCGTCGTCGATTTTCACCGTCGAGGGTCATATATTTAGAATTTAAAACTTTATAAACGGGTAAACAGCCGTCAATTTTAAACATAAATTTCGAAACATATTAATTTTAAGAAATTTCTTGACTCAGTTTGATATTAGGTAAGCATAGTTTGACCAAGTAAACGAGGAAGAAAAATACGTGGAGAACTTTAAATTTAAGAAATGATGTTTGTCGAGGTACCTACATAGCTTGTCCATTGAAGGCGACGATAATAGATGGCAATTGACCTAATTTTTGTATAACTTAACGTACTAAATGTAATTGCTTTTACTTCGCGTTTAATTAAAGAATTAACCTCGATTAAGATATGAATTTTCCACATTTTGATGGGATTCGTTGGAGGTTATTTTTTTTCTTAGTGTCAAATTATAATTTGGTCACTAAGTCATTCTTATGTGAATTGCGGATAATTATTAATTTTTTGTTTTTTCAGTAAATAAAAAATTGCAATCTAAATATCTTATCATTTATAGATATCTTGAACAATTTGATGGTACTTTTAGGAGATTTTTTCTTTCGTATGTTAAATTCTAACTTGGTCTATAAATTATTGTTATGTGAATTCTGGGCAACTATTTAAATTTTGTGGTTTAAAAAATTAATTTTTTTGAAAAAAAATGTGATAAAAAAGTCTTTAACATTTGTAGACCATTTATCTTTGATAACTAGGAAATTAAATTCATCTTTTTGTTAAAGTTATTGTGCCCAATTACCCTTTGAAGATATGACAAAACTTTGATCAAGGGTGCCCTTTGTTAGAGGTTGAGAAATTTGTGGCATATGATTAGGGGTTCGATCTCTTGGAAAATATGCACCCTCCTCTATAAAGGAGAATGATGTGGTGGTGGTGGGAAGGAGTCTTCAAGGCTACATGGCTACTATCAAGGTAGCTTGATTTGGATTCAAGGTTTTACTTACATTATGAAGTATGTAACACTCTCAAAGGCATGTGCCTTAAATATTGGTTGCATACGCTCAAAGGTTTTTCTTTCTTTCTTTCCCTCCGTTCACATTCTTAATGTAGTTGTAAATATCTATTTTTAATTCACTTATCAAGTCAAAATTCACTTGTTTTCTCTACTTAGTTTATATTCATTTGTTCTAGTATTAATTATACATGGATGTTGCTTTGAGTTTAATGTCATACTTAGTTGTAACATTGTCCAATTATTTCAATTTTTCTTGGCATATGATCAAAAAACTAAACTAATAATCAACAACATGAATAAGCTATGTTACAAGGTGTGTGCCCTTGGTCTCCTTGTGTTATGTAGTGCAATGCTTAGGTTCCTAACATGGCTTAACTACCTCTCGTGGATTCATTAACTCTAGCAATTGTATAAGGCATTAAATAGGTCTATCTTTTGGTGCAATGACAATAGTTTTTACAACAATTGGTATCATCTAGCCTAGGTCACTGGTTTGAACCCCTCCATTGCACTGGGGGGATTGTTGCAAGGTGTGTGCCCTTGGTCTCCTTGTGTTGTGCAACGTAGTGCTCAAGTTCGTGACATGGCTTAACCACCTCCCAACTTTGGTGGTTCTATCGGGCATTAACAGGGCGATCTTTTGGTGCAACGACAATCGTCTTTGCAACAAGCTAAACTTTTTATATGTTAATCAACTTTGGTTCCTTGCAATGAATTTCTTCCAGGTGCATGGAGATCAACTAATTGAAATTCAATAACTTGTAATATTTTTGTAAATATACAATTTTACATTATTTCATCTTCTTTCGGATTTTGACTAAGTCTAATATTCTTATGCAATTGCATCTAGAAATATAGGAATAATTTCTACCTAGATGTAGGGGTATCCTAGGCCAATAAGTTATTTTGCATCAACCAAAAAAATCATTTCCTTTTATTTGAGGTTCCAATAAAGGACCATCCAACCATGTGATTGTAACACATATTGGTGATTTGAGTTGTAGTTCCCAAATCCCTAAGGTTGTATAGTCTACTATGTGTTAGGGGTGTCAAACTTGGGAAGAAGACCACAAATTTTATTTTCAAGTTGGAAAACTAAGGACCAATTGTTGTTATTTATATTAATTTGTTTTGAGCGTGTTGTGATGATGGGAAAATGCAGCTAGTACCAAATCAATGCCTTTATTCAATTGAGCAACAAAGTCTATGAGTTCATACAAAAGATGTAATAATTGAAACCAAAGGTGATAACTTAATCAAGATACCATGAAATACTATGCCTTTCAAAATGCACAAACAAGATGATCTCTACACATACATTCAAAAAATAAATAAGTGGTTGTAGAATAATAAATGAGTTTACTTCAAGTAATCCATGAACATACCCATACATTTTCTTTATTATTTTGAAAAGATACCTTACAAATCCTTTACAAGAATTTTATAATCATTTGGTTGGAAAACTAAGCAACACATCCTAAAGTGTATACCATACAAAAGGAGACAATCAACTAAGGTCAATTCTTCCTTTAATCATTCAATCTATGAAGCTTATAAATGTTTATTACAAATTTGAGATGAGCGTAGATCATTGCAATGCCAAAAATACAACACCCATATCTAAAAATTATGTACCCTAGGGTTTTTCTTTGTAAGTATTTCTCATAGTACTAAAGCTATTTTATTTTCTTTTTTTTCATCCTCCTCTCGCTTCTTTTAGTCCACTTTGGAAAATATACATCTTTTAACACCATCAAGAGATCTTGGGGGAAGAACTAGGGTTTTCTACAATTGTATAGGCCTCCCATGTCTTTGTGTATCACCTTCACACACCCATACACATGAAACCACACCCTTTATATCAACAACAATATGATTTTGTATACTATTCATATCTCAGCTCAGGGCTCACAAGTACCAAGAGGTGTTTGGGAGCCTTCATATATTAAATCATGTCAATTTCAAGACCATTAATAACATCTTGGGTCATGGAAGGAGTTAGGTAAGTTTTCCATGTTCAAATGATAGAGTTTTGAGACTTGGCATTCTAGGAAAGGAAAGCTTGACATGCATGTTGGGATGACCAAGTCTAAAAGCTTGAGATTAAAAAGTTGTATTTTGGGGGAAAAAGTGAATTTTGAGAAAATGATGCATGGATGACCAAACCTAGAATCCTAAAATTTCATGGAAAGGGGCTTAGAGGGGATAAGGGAAGTTGGAGGTAAAGGCATGCCAAGGATGAAAATTTTGGCAAGCAAGTTGAGATGACAAAGTTCAAAACTTTAAATTTGGAAAGTTGGATTTTGGGGGGAAAGAAGTAACTTTTGAGGAAAGGATACATGGATGACCAAACACAAAATCTCAAAATTTAAGGAAAGGGGGCTCAGAGGGGGAAAAGGGAGATTGGGGGAAAGGCATGCCAAGGATGACAATTTTGGCAAGCATGTTAGGATGACCAAGTTCAAAATCTTGAAATTTTAAAATTTTGATTTTGGGGGAAATTAGTGACTTTTGAGGAAAGAATGCGTGGATGATCAAACCATAATCCAAAAATTTAAGGGAAATGGGTTTAGAGGGGAAAAGGGGAGTGGGGGGAAGGTGTGCTAGGGATAAAAAGTTCAACAAGCATGTTGAGTTAACCGAGTTTGAAATTCTAAAATTTGAAAAAGAATTTGGGGGAAAGAAGTGAATTTTGTGGAAAGGATGCATGGATGACCAAACCTATAATATTGAAATTTAAGGAAATGGGGCTTAGAGAAGAAAAGAGGAGTTGAATGAAAGACATGTCGAGGAAGAAAAGTCCACTATCCAACAAGAATACCAAGATGACCAAGTCAAAAATCATGAACTTTGGAAAGTTATTCTTTAGGGGAAATAAGTGAATTTTGAGGGAAGGATGTATGGAGGACCAAACCCAAAATCCCAAAATTTAAGGAAAAGAGGCTTAGAGGGGAAATTTGAGTTAGGGAGAAAGACCATGGCTAGGGATGAAAAGTCCAACAAGCATGCCAAGATGACCAAGTCTGAAACTCTAAAATTTGAAAATCACTTGAAGAAATGCCAAATTATAAGACATTAACCACAAAAGTACCCTTTAACAAATTTTACTAAGGATATTTGATGAAAAAAATGAATTAATTCCCTTAGACAATTACTCTACATAAGGGACCCAACTAGAGATTTCTTAAATCATTTATCAATAGAAAGTGGATAGATTCAAATGCATACGAATTAGAGTAAAACAAAGTAAATATGAGACATATTGACACTAGTTTATTTTCTATGGTTTTAAGACATTTCCTTAAATAAATTATTCATTCTTGGAAAGCTAAAACCCTAAACCCTTGTGTATGACCTAGACTTTATTTTCTAATTCTTTATTGACTTGCCCAACTTGTTTTTGAAGTCATATCTTCATGTCCAGCGTTGTTTGTTCATTGAACCCTTTATCTTGTCAATTTATTAAGCTAATTAATCATGTGCTCTTTAAAAATGCTTAAATCTCCCTTTTGGTGTGTTTGTATGGTGGTCCCCACCATTGTCTACTTGGTGTCCACCTAGTTGGCTTCCATTTAAGCATAATTTTACTTTAGAGTGCATCATCTTATTACACTAGTCTTGTAAACTTGCGCTTATGTTCTAATACATCGTATGTATCCCACAAGTGATCCCACAATACTAGTTTGCAATTTTTGGCCAAAATGGACATTGAATTGAATTTTTTTAACTAAATCTTCACTTTCGGGAACCTATAGCGGCTAAACCATGAGGAATTTGAAGATGATGCAAACTAGTGATTTGTGACATTTTGTCTGTAGATTCTAAATATATATTTTTCAAAAAAAATGAATTAGATTGCACTTCTTTTTCCATCTCCTTCAAAAACTAGTTTTTAACAGTAAACACCATTTTTAAAGAGTGACGTCACTAGCTAACACATAACTTTTTTCCTATGAAAGATAAAATTCTATTTTTTTTGAATTTATATTCGTAACTGTGATATCTTGTGCATGGAATTGGTTTTATAGCATTTCATTGAATATTTTTTTCTTAATTAAGTTTCAAAGTCAAACCTTTTACAATTTAGACATGATTCACTAGCTAAAGCAATAAAAAAATTATATGTATCAAAATTCTTTTTTTTTGTTGGATCAAGGACATCAATATCTAGTGCACTCATATTTTTCAAAAAAAAATTGATAATCTGTTATTTTTTCACATGTGCAGAATATAGAGCTTGATTTTCAGTGAAAAGCATATGTTTAATCAAACTAAAAAATAAAATATATAATAAAACCAAAACATATTAAAATTATATTCGATGGATAGCTCATTTTGAGGACTACATCATCTAGTTGGGTTTGTGAAGTCTCCTCCATTTTCATCCTCAACCCAAGCTTTGAAGGGCAAAATTTTGCAAAAATATAGTGCAAGAGGGGGAGAAGGGAAAAAAAGGGGGGTTCGAATGGACCCAGGTTCGAGTGAACCCCCCTTGGGGGTTTGCTAGAACCAAGGTTCAAATGGACCCTAGTTCAAGCGAAGCCCCCCTTTTATTAAATTTCCCATTGTCTTCGTTGTAAAAAAATGCCAAAAAAGTGGGTCCCATCATTTAATAGGGTTTGCTTGAACCAAGGTCCATTCAAACCCATTTTGGGTCCATTCGAACACCCCAATTCATGCAAATCCCTAAAAAGTAAAAAAAAAATCATGAGTGTTTTTGCAATTTTCCTTCCTCACTAAAATTGTAAACTAGTATTGTGAGATCACCCCTATCATTGGTTTTCTCAGTCATATCAAGCTAGTGGGTTTGATGCAATGCTAAAGTGTTGAATTTTACTCGTAGCATGTGGGCTCTTTGCATCTTAAAAGTGAGTTTCTTATTTGTTGGCCAATTTCTAATGATGTTCTTGAGCATAAGGTATGGCTAATCTCTAGAGGATGTTGAGGAATTAGTTAGAAACACTAACAAGACATGTGAAAATGAGGTTTCAACAACACACACACAAACAACCTATGTATAGTGATATTCAAAAATCAATAAAGTTGTACAAGAATTGACTTTTTATAATCAACCATGATAATCACATCCTTGGTATCTATTGCAACATGCTTATAACATGTTAAGCCTCAACTATTTGATTATAATGTAATACCAATACTTTCACATTAGTGTGGTCATAAACATTAGCTTCCTTGGTCTATTATCTATCTTCTTACTTTGCTCTAAACTATTTGGACAAAATCTAGTAATTGGATTTCTTCTTTCCTTCAACTCCAACATTGTCTTTTGATTATTTCTCCAAAATGAAAAACAATTCCTACACCTCTATACAAAAGAAAGAAGAGGGTCACCTATAATTAATGTATTTAGGGAAAATATAAGTATTTAAGTTTTCTTCCACCCTCTATCACATAAGTGTTCAAATTCTTCATTTCAACTTTTTTTTATCATTGTGATGTAGAAAATATTCATCTTAACTAATTTATTACAACATTTTTAATTTATGTGTGGATATTTGACAATAAAAAATCATAATGTAATAAAAAAGTTGTCCTCCTTGCTCAAAATTTATATACATTTTAAATTTATATTACTTTAAAAAAAGCATTATTCACAATTATCCTAAGATTAATTATGTTTATGAATTTAAGATTTACAAGAATAATATTGTAAAAAATCCAATAAAAAATTGTAATCAAATTTAAATAATCAAAATTTATCATCACAAAAAAGTTAACAATGATAAAATTAAAAAATAATATGAAAATATTTCAAAATATATTTATAAAATAAATAGAAACATAATTCTAAAACAATATTATCCATCTAATACATAATTGTAGATAATATTTTATGTATATCTAAATTAAACATATTTTCTGTTCTATTCCATAATTTCTATGTAATTTCCTACAAACCAAACCAAACCATTACATCACCCAACAATACAAATGCTAGTTTTATGCATGTACTTCGACTAAATTTTGCTTACCCTATTCCATAGACGAACTTCGTCATTAGGTCGGCGGAGGCCAGCTGCACCTTCGCGAGGGAATTAAAAATCATTTAGCTAAAGAGGCTCAAATAGCTTCTGTATGGGACGGTGCACATGCACTCCAAATGCTCTGGAATAAATCTACACCTTATATTACACGGCCTAAAAGTTCGTAAGCAAGGAATTTTTCTGGGGATATGCTTGGCCGCGAAAACTTCCTTGCCACTCTCTCAGCGCTCATGTCATCATGATGTTGTCACTCTATTTTTAAAGGTTTCCGTTCTAATAAAAAATGTCATATTTCTGAATATTTTTTTTTAAGAACATGGCGACTGTGACGGAAAATATATTTTTTTCGTGGGCCCAAATGATGTGCCATAAATGCAGTTAAGACCATTGAATCGTTTGACTTTGAAAACGTGCAAGGATAAGGTTTTCATTTCCTCTGCTCATAATGCAGAATTGGTCGGGTGAGGCGGCCGCGGAGGAATCCCACCGGAACATGCCCGTGCCGAGGCCGAAGGTCTTATTACTTCATTTGATTAAAGGAAGCGTGTCACAACCGTAGTGGAAATCCTCCTATAAATACGAGAGTCTGTAGCTCTCTCGGTAAGCAATTCGATTGCAGAGCTAGCATGACCAAGGTTAAGATGTATGTTTGTTTACTATTTGCTTTAGTTCTTGTGGGCCGGGCTTAACCGGCACACTCTAAGGGTACACTTAGGTGGTCGGGCCCACAGTCTCTTTAAACCCGTGATTTTTCCGTTTACGTTTCACTTTTACCGAAACCGTTTCCGTTCGGGATACACTCTATCCGCTCAATTATACATTTCATTTTTAATCCCACGTGTTGGGGGAGACAACGCAGCGAGGAGATATTATAAAACAACGATAAGAATATTAATGTTTAAAATAGACTCCACGGCCGCGTGACCATATCTATAAGAGTATTATTTTTAGTTTTTGAAATTTTAGATTTTTAATAATTATCAACAATAAATTATTAATAATTAATATTATTAAAAATAATTATATATTGTTAATTTTAATTTTTAAATAAATTTATTAATAATTAATATTGTTAAAAATAATTAAATATTTTTTAATTTTAATTTTTAAATAAATTTATTAATTATAAATTATTCATAATTGATATTTAATAAGATTTTAATTTTTGAAATAAATCTATTAATAATAAATTATTCATAATTGATGTTTAATAAGACTTATTTTAAAGATTTTTAGATGATAATAATAATAGATAATCAACAATCAATAATAATTAAAAATAAAAAATTAATTATTAATAATAATAAAATTAATTAGGTGGAGAGGCATATTACAATGGCATAATTATGTATGTAGATGTCTTTTCAAGTAGATTTAAAAACAATTTTAAATGGATTTGTTATCTTTGTTTTACTTATACAATGTGAAAACCCCTCCACCTAATGCTGCAAAAATTTGAATACAAATTTAAAGAAAAAATAAAATATTAATAATTATAATTAATTTAATTATAGTAATTTATAACTCTCGGTGTATTTTATATATATTAATATTTAATATATATGTATGCTAGTAATAAATTATTAATTAAAAATCAATTATAAATAACAATTCTAATTAAAATTATCAAAATATTCAAAATAATTAAACAAAAGCAATATCAATAATAAAATCATCTCCATATTATTATAATCAATAAACACAACTCTCTTGATGGAACATTTGAGTGGTTCACCAAAATGATAGAAAATACACCAAATTCATTACATCAAACATCCAATGTGTGAGTTTCATGCACATGAAAACCTTACAAAAAGATGGCATACAACATGACACATAGGTAGGACAACATTTCGTGTGGAATGTATATTAACAAATGCAAAACTTTATCAATTTATAAACTATAGTTCATTCTATGTAACTAAACTATAGTTCATTCTATCTGCATGTAATTATGAGTTTGATAAGAAAACTAAAAAAATATTAATCTACTCTTGTCAAAACACAAACAACACTCAGATTTAGTATAAGATTTAACCAATCATAATGAAAACATAATATGAAAATGAATTTTCACAAATGTTGTGGTTGTAGATGCCCTTTTGAAATCTATGCAAAATATGGGAGGATAGACAAAGCTTGTGAACTATTTGACAAAATGTCTCAAAGAATTGTAATCTGGAGGAGTACACTCTAATTAGAAAAGTTGCATCACTACCCTCATGACAATCTCTCAATTTGTTTGTGTATGTTATGCTACTCAATTTGAAACTTAATTCTGATACTACAATTTGTTATTATTATTATATGCAATTTTTTTTTAATTTTAAATAATTAATAATCAATAATTTACTATTGATTTTTAACTATAATTTATTGTTAGTGTTATTATTATTATGTGATTTTTTTTTTAATTTTAAATAATTAATAATCAATAATTTACTATAGATTTTGAACTATAATTTATTGTTAGTGTTATTATTATTATGTGTAATTATTTTTTCTAATTTTAAATAATTAATAATCAATAATTTACTATTGATTTTTAACTATAATTTATTATTAATGTTATTATTTTTATGTGTAATTAGTTTATTTAATTTAAAATAATTAATAATCAATAATTTACTACTGATTATTTTAATAATTTTAATTAGAATTGTTATCTATACTTAATTTTTAATTAATAATTTATTAATAATTTTATTATTATTAGTAATTAATTTTTTATTTTTAATTATTATTGATTGTTGATTATCTATTATTATTACCATCTAAAAATCTTTAAAATAAATCTTATTGAACATCAATTATGAATAATTTATTATTAATAGATTTATTTCAAAAATTAAAATTGGAAAAATATTTAATATTAAAATCTTATTAAATGTCAATTATGAATAATTTATAATTAATAAATTTATTTAAAAATTAAAATAAAAAAATATTTAATTATTTTTAACAATATTAATTATTAATAAATTTATTTAAAAATTAAAATTAACAATGCATAATTATTTTTAATAATATTAATTATTAATAATTTATTGTTAATAATTATTAAAATAAGTTTTTTTTAACAATATTAATTATTAATAAATTTATTTAAAAATTAAAATTAACAATATATAATTATTTTTAATAATATTAATTATTAATAATTTATTGTTAATAATTATTAAAAATCTAAAATATCAAAAACTAAAAATATTACTCTTATATAAGATATGGTCACGCGGGATAAAATCCGTGGAGTCTATTTTAAATATAACAAAATATTAATATTCTTGCGTTGTTTTATAAGTGAAAGGTCTAAGACATTTTGAGCTACCGTTTATACTTTTTATAACATCTCCTCCCTGCGTTGTCTCCCTTAACACGTGGGATTAAAAATGAAATGCATAATTGAGCGGATAGAGTGTATCCCGAACGGAAACGGTTAGGTAAAAGTGAAACGAAAACGGAAAAATCACGGGTTTAAAGCGACTGTGGGACCGGCCACCTAAGTGTACCCTTAGAGTGTGCCGGTTAAGCCCGGCCGTTGTTGTGGGCACACCTGCATTCGCCCAGAATTGCGGGCGGCAAGCAAGAGAAGCCTTGTGTCCAGGCGGGCAGTGCTGCAGCGAATGGGGATGGTGTGGCAACGCTCCTGACCATTGCCGTGTGCCTGGTTGCCAAAGCCAATGTGGAGGAGTGCCCGGACCCACCCCTTCTGGAGCAGGCGTGGCCTCCATTATTACTGAAAGTGTCTTCAATCAAATGCTCAAGCACAGAAACGAAGGAAGCTGCCCTGGCAAAAACTTCTACAGTTAAAATGCCTTCATCGCAGCAGCCAAAGCCTTCAACGGCTTTGGAACAACCGGCGATCTCACCGCTCAGAAAAGAGAGCTCGCTGCTTTCTTAGCCCAAACATCGCATGAAACCACCGGTAATTAATTGCTTTTCAAACTTGTCTCTTGATTTAAGAACTGCCGATTATTTGTAATTTGTTAAGGTTACGTCGATGTTAATACATGCAAGCGTATCAACAGGTGGGTGGGCAACGGCGCCAGATGGCCCATACTATTCGGGATACTGCTTTCTCAGAGAAAACGGCGGCGGAGCTTACTGTAACTCACAGCAGGCTCCTTGCGCTTCTGGAAAGCAATATTACGGTCGAGGGCCCATCCAGCTATCATGGTAGGCCTCTTCTCTAAACTCATTCTAATAACAGACTAAACACATGCTACTACTGTATTGTTAATTCGAAATGGGTATCGTGGGTATTGTGCAGGAACTATAATTATATAGCGGCTGGGAAGGCAATAGGCTTCGACGGATTAAACGACCCAGATATTGTTGCACGCGATCCCACGATCTCGTTCAAGACAGCGATCTGGTTCTGGATGACCGCGCAATCTCCCAAACCGTCGTGTCACGATGTCATAACGGGCAGATGGCGGCCATCGGGCAGCGACAGTGCGGCGGGCAGATCTGCCGGATACGGAGTGACCACCAATATAATAAACGGAGGACTGGAATGTGGGAAGGGATCCAACGCCAAGGTGGAAGATCGTATCGGCTTCTACAAGAGGTATTGTGATATATTGGGAGTGAGCTACGGGTCAAATCTGGACTGCTACAACCAGAGGCCCTTTGGTTTTGCTCTTACCACACAAGAACAACCGCAAATCATACGAACAGTGGTGTGAAAGCCCGCGTATGAGGCCGTTACCGGCAGCGTTATTTAACTTTATTATGTTTGTGTGAATTTTCGTGTTCCTAGCCGTCAAAAGAGCATTTATATAATAAATGCCATTAATATTTGTAATAAATTGCAATAGTTGAATGGAAGTGCGTAGATATTGCTCTCTTTCTCGAAGTGTGAGTCATCGATCTTCGCTGTATTGAGTCGTATTTTTATAGTTAGGCGTCAATTTTAAATCGCTATCGGTAAACATAAATTTTCTTGCCTACTTGTGCATTAAAGACGAGTCTAACAGACGGCAATTGAAGTAATTTTTGAATAAGCTAACGTAAAAAATGCACTCGCCTTAACCGTCGTTTCACTAAGTACTTACCTAAAGCTCATTAAAGATCCGTGAAATTAAATGACGGAATATTATCCTCGAGGAAAAGGCTAAATTGGATGGTATGATGGCTGCACTTATGTTTTTAGGGTGGGCGGGGACGCGTCTCCCTCACCCGCTCCCAAAAATCCCCCGTCCCGGTTTTGGGGATATCCCGGGTACCATGGGACGGCAAGGGGATGGGGGACCGTCCCCCTTTTTGGCCAAAATTTGGGAAACGTCTCGGGGATGGGGGGACGACTTATCCCCAAAGAGGGCGACCCGATCCCGCGACAAGGGGCTGGCCGTCCCTCGACTGTCCCGGGGACGGCCGGCCGTCCCCCGTGTTTTAAAGCGCCTAAACTCAAAAAAAAAGGCAAAAAATTTAAAAAAACGCCCTTCCTATGTGGCATGTGTGGGCCCTACTATGTTTTACTCTCTTATGAATGAAAGGAGGCCTCTAAAAGTTCATTATTTTCATTTTGTTTGTGTAGGGAGCCAAGGGTTTGAAAAGAAAAAAAATTGCAGCCATTGAAGGAGAAGGAGCAGCTGTTTGAAGGAGGAGAGGAGGTTGAAAGAGTGTTGTTGGGAGTGCAAATCCATCAAAAAGGTATGCATTTTCTTTCACTATTCTTATTTTTTCATTTTTTTGCAAAATATGAAGTATACATAGTCTGATTTTTTTTATTTTTTTCATTTTCACTCAAAACTTGCATTCTAAAAACAAAAAAAAACCATTCCTTCAATTTGTGACAGCCATGGGTGAAAGACGAAAAAATTCAGGGGGGAGTAGGGTTTGGTTGTGCCATGTTTGTGAAAAGGAGTTTAGGGGCAGCTACACTAGAGTTAGGTCTCATTTTTTGGGTGAGGTGGGCCATGGAGTTAGAACGTGTCCTGCATTGACAGATGCACTATTTCTAGAGTGCCAAACAATTCAAATGGAGTGTGATGGTGGGGTTCAAACTGGGTCTCCTTCTTTCCCAAGTTGACAATCATCTATGCCTACTCCTACTCCTAGTCCTTCCACGGTTGGTAGTAGTGTTATCTTAAGAGGAAAGAGGAAGGTGATCGGTAGTGATAAGGCAGCCTCAGAGGAGTCCATGTTTCAAAACTAAGTACGAAAAACCTCTGAATCCTCCATTTCCAAATTCTTTTTTGCCCATGCCCTTCCATTTCATGTGGCTCGTTCCTCTTATTTCAAACAAATGGTGAAAGACTTAGTCACTGTTGGTCCTTCATTTGTACCCCTTGGAGATCATAAGCTACGCACCACCCTCCTAGACAAAGAGTACTCCAAAGTTAATGTGTTAATGGAGGAGATGAGACAAACATGGATGAGGACGGGTTGCTCTATAGTGATGGATGGGTGGACTAATTGTAGGCGTCGGCCACTCATCAATGTCATAGTCATATGCCCTATTGGTTCTTATTTTCTTAGAGTCGTAGATTGTTCAGGGAGACTAAGAATGCTGACTTCCAATTTTCCATTTTGAGAGATGCCATAGAGGAGGTTGGGGCTGCAAATGTGGTGCAGGTGATCACCGATTCAGCACGTGTGTGCAAATCGGCTGGGTTGATGGTGGAGGGTACTTACAGACACATATTTTGGACCCCATGTTGTGTTCATGCATTGAACAATGCATTGAAAGACATAGGGAAGATGGATTGGGTGAAGAAAACGGTGGCAGAAGCTAGAGAAATGCAGATGTTCATTTGCAACCACCACACCTCACTTGCTCTTTTCAGGACATTTTCAAAGGAGTTTCTCAAACCTGTTGATACAAGGTATGCCATTTACTTCATTTTGTTTCACTTTCAATTTGTATTCATAATCTGATTTTGTTTTAAATTTTTATTTTTTAATGAATCATTGAATTAATAAATGTAGATATGCCACCTACTTCATCCTATTGGAGAAAATGCTTGAGGTGCATGAGCCTCTACAACTGATGATGGTCAATTCTGAGTGGACTAGATGGCCTAATGCAAGTTCTACTCAAGGAAAGAGCATCAAACAAAAGATCCTCGATGATGATTGGTGGGCCAATGTGAGGTAAGACATATTAGATGGCTGATTTTCATATTAAATTTCTGATTTTAATATTTTAATTTTATTGTCCAATGTTCCAGCTTTTGAAGTTTCTAACATGTCAAATAACTTGTCAACTAATTATTTTGAACTTTTTGTTTGCATTTTGCAAATATATTTGCTCCTTTATCTCGCCCATTGTAGATGTCATTAGATATGCTGATACAGACTCTCCTAGTCTTGGAGAGATATATGAGACATTTGACACTATGCTTGGGAAGATCAGGCAAGTTATTTTGGCAAAGGACCCCACTTTGGATTTATATGAGCCACACATTAGGCCCATTGTGACGCGGAGGTGGAATACAATGAACACCCTTCATATCAAACACCTTCGCTCCTAGTCCAAATGTGACCATGCAAGGACAGTAGGATGTACTGCAGATGGGTTTTGGAACAGGTTTAGGAATTTGAAGGGTTGCTCAGGCAGAGCCGAGGCTTTACTTGATTCACATTTCCCAGACTTTGCTGCAATGCTTGGCTTTGAAGCAGAGCCAGAGCTGAGGTAGAAGTTTGGGACAGGCTGCCCAGCAAGGGAATCTTGGATGATTTACCGCTAATGGGGAGATGCCACCTTGATTAGAAGATACTTGCCACTTGCCTTCTTGCACAGGTTGCTAGTTCCTCTGCTGCAGAGAGGAATTGGTCCACATATAGCTTTATCCACTCTGTCAAGAGGAATAGACTTACCTCTAGACGAGCGGAGAAGCTAGTGGCCGTTCATAGTGCTCTTCGGCTTCAGGATCGACAGACTCCAGAGTATCAACAGACTCCAGCTCTACGGTGGGATATTGATCCCGAGGACGCGGCTCAAATAGATGAGGAGGAGACAACTGAGGGCTTGGTTGGGGTCCCATTGGCTGAGGAGGAGCATTACGGTGGCAGTGACTCAGAGGATGACTCTGATTTTGATGCAGTTATGAGAGATGATTAGGGGTAGCAGTGCTCTTTGTTTATTTTGTAAATTTGTATTCATTATTGACATACGATATTGTATTTTGATTTTCATAGCAAACTAAAACTTTAAAACTATATGGCAGCAATGTAGCCTTTGGGCATTTTGATATAAGTTTATAAATTATAACTTGGAGGTTGTTTCATGACTCGTGTAACTGTATGTTAATTTTGAATGCGTATTGACTATTGACTCTATTGAGTATTGGCATAATGTTGAACACAAATGTTATATGTTAATGTTCTATAATGTGTATTATGCATGCCTTATTCATGTTATCTATTGAATATTTAAAATTCCCTATATTTTTTAAGTACCCATATTTTATATAATAGTCCCCTGCCGTCCCTAATTTTGGCCTCAAAAATCAGAAACTTGGGGACTCGTCCCGCCATCCCCTGTCGTCCCCATCCCGAAAACTTGGGGTAACCTTGGTTTTTTTCTTAAAATGTTTGTTAATTTTTTTACATTAATTTTTTAGATTGCCAGTGCACATAATTATTTATTTATTTATTTTTGTTTTTTTTCATTTTTTTCAAATAATATTATAAATGATAAGGAGAAAAAAAATTGTATATTTCGTATTTGTTACTGTTTTAATTTATAGTGTCTTATTTTCAACATTTGAAAATAAAATGATAATAATTTTTCTTATTTTATAAAATATTTTAAACCATAAATATAAGGAATCAAACTATAACACCTTGTCATTGTTTGCCAACATTAACATCTTAGAAACGTGCTCTCACATTATTACGGATTATCATATATATCATGACTCATCAATTTCCATGTAATTGTATTTCATTATCGACCAAAAAATTGTGGAATATTAGATTTTTCTTGAATATTTATTCTAGAATTAAAAAAACTTTATTACATGACTTTTTTCTCTATCGTGTCACCCACAATTATGCATATCTCCTGCTCTACATATAGGAATACATATCACATTGCTCTTTCCATGCTCATCCAAATCCCTTCCCCCTTTTATAATTGGTCATCTTTATAGATATTTGATTTTGTTGTGAAGAGAGCTTTAAATAGATGATCAACTAGAGTCTTTCATCTTATCCCCTAAAAATTAGAAGCACATGACAACTCTAATAACTTTGGCTAGACAGTGTACTTGTAGGAGGCTTCTATTGTTCCATCAAAGAATTGGATTTGAATAGAAAGGCTTGCTACTAATAAAAATAAAATAGAGGATTCAACCCAAAATTTCAGATATTGAAGTCAACCATACAAATGTTAACTCTAATCACACATTCTTCTGACATATCTACTTGTGGATTGCTAATGACAATGGTCATATAAAGCCCTTCAATCACAAAATGCCTAAATGGGTTCAAATGGAATATGGTTTGTGTTTTTGTACTCGATTGTAAGTTGTGTGTTTCTAGTAGGGCTCAACCATGAAGAGGTTTCGTTTTTCTAATCTTTATTGCACCTAACATGGTGGCCAAAATATGGGTAAGCAACATGAGCTTAGGTGTTTCACCAATTTGAAGAAATCTACACTTAAAATGCTAATGAATACACAACTAGTTTTCAAGAAAGCAATTGAACAAGTAGAGTTGTTTCTAAACTTGACAAATTCTCTTGATCAATTGAAGCTTGATTGGTATCCTAGATACAAAGAACAACTAGCAGATGTAGCTTGTGGTCACCAATGCAACACTTACTACACAAATGATCTTGTGGTATTTGCATACAACATTAATTGTAGTTAGAAAAAAATGATCCATGGCCCCTAAGCATAAATATCACCATTTAATTTCCCATTGCTTCCATAGTTTACAATCAACTCTTTTAAATGCATTCCAAATATGACAAATACTTAAAACATGCTTACTAATATTCTTCATGTAATAGTTTGGGCAAGTGGGCACCCTTTCAATCCTATAAATTAGTTTGAGTGTTACAATCCTATAAATTACCTTCTCATATTTATTTCATTTGCTAGTCCAACCCAAGGTTGAAACAAAATATTTTTGAGGAAAATATGGCGCTTAAGGTCGAAAGGACACTTTTAGGGCCTTCAAATGAAGGTGCCTTCATTAAAGGTATTTAAGGACCTTCATTACAAGGTATGTCACTTCCACAAAAAAAAAATTTAAAAAAACTTCAAACAAAGGTGATTTCTAAAAATGGAGAAAAGGGACCTTTGAATGAAGGTACCTTTCTATTCCTTTTATGGTAAATTCCACAAAAGAATAAAAAGGGACCTTTGAAAGAAGATCATTTTTTTTAATCTTTGGAAATTACCTTCATTCAAAGGTTTTATTACATTTTACACCTTCAAATGAAGGTACTTTTTGATTCACCTTTGAACAAAGGTTTTATCAAAAAAAATTCTTCATCTGAATTGAAAAAAATAGTGTCCCAAGTTTGGGACTCACTATTGTGGGTTTACCCACATTTTAGATAAACCAATATTTTTTGCATGCAAGCCCTTTGTAGGAAAAACATGCTTGCAAAGAAATGGGTTGTCACTAGTATGCAATTATAAAGCTCCTCGGAATTTGCAATGATCATATAATTTCATTATAAATGATAGTGGCCACACATTATTCCTAGTTACCTAAAATGATGATAGGTTGAGCATCCACAGCCCAACAATTTTATCGATTTGGCTTTCATATGTTGACTGCCAACCTATTTTGTCTCACCATATGATGCTCAAATACATTACCGAGTATGCAAAAAAAGTAAAGTATTAATCTAAAAGTTATCACCAACATTGGAAATGCATATTTAAAAATATTGGCCTAGAAAATATAACTTACTATATTTTGTAAGTTTGTAATCAAGACAATTGTTGATTTTGATATTAGTGCATAAGAGTCTTGTCATTTTCTATTGAAATTTCCGCTAAAAATGTTTTTTTTCCTTTATTTCTTTGAATGTCAATAGGAAAATTGTGTCATGTACCTTCAACTCAAGAATGTCTACTAGCCGCATCAAGTTTTGTTAAAAGGTACATGGTTTGACCAATAACATTAAAATCATTGTCACACATTGAAGAAAGGAGGAACTAGAATTGGTCAAAGTCCCACACAATCTATAAGAGAAAAAAGAGAGATTACAAACATTATTTGAGTCTCCCCATGTTTCACTTCAATTCCTTCTAAACACTAGAATGTTTGAGTCCTTATGTTGGAGTAAGATTGTACTACACCTGTACCTTTTCATAACATTCTTGATAAAATTAGCTCATGTAGGGTTCAAATATCGTCATTCAATGGGAAGGCATGGCTAACACCTGCCATGCATGACATGTTGATTGTACACCACCAAAATCAAACAAAAATAATTATGAAAAGCTTAAGTACGATGGATTAGAAGATATAGAGCACCATAATCTAGAGGAGTGGTATCTTCTATCATCACTCCACCTAGGGAATGGTGTTACTATTGATGAAAAAAACACGATTGGACATTAAGCTCCTTTGACACAAGCCACAATTGGGTTGCCACTGCAATTGCATGAGCCTCCTTAATGGAAAATGTTTTTTCATTCATTGACTCTAGTTATTCAATACACTAGTCCAAACAAATTACACTAGTCCAAACAAATTGAGCTTGACTCAAGTATCACAAATGGTAAGCTTTCTTTGGATCAACAAAGTTCTTTCAAATTCTTTCAAAATTATTATGAACAATTCTTATCAAGTTGGAAGTCAAGCACCAATTTAAATGATCATGCAATAAACTACATGAATGAAGAAATCGTACTTGACTAATAACATTTAGATTGCACTCTCTAAAAAATACCTCATACACAAAAATATATTATGTTTTCTCAACCTAGTCAAGAGACATACAAAATATTGTTAATCAATGACAAATATTATCTAGGAAGTATTACTTTATGCACTTTTCTTTCTTTTCTAAATATGCAGTTTTGGATATAATTACTTCATTAATATTTTTTTTTCATTAAATTTATTAGTGTAGGGAAATAAAATCTAAATGATAAATTAGATATAAAAGAAGTTAATATGTAATTTACTTTTTATTGATTTATAATTTTTCAATGATAATAATTTTGTTCTATATTGTGTTTGATAATTAAAACTATTTGATTTTAGAATTAAACATGTACACATTATATTAATGAATCTTGTTGTGAATTAAATATTTCTTGGGATTAAATCATGTTTATAATTTTATCTTGACACACTTTTATTCCATTAATATTGTTTCTTTGTTAAAATGCTCTTTAATTCCTGTTTGGATTCACTTGTACTTGTGTTTGGAAAAAATGAGGTGCTCTAAAGCACCTTGGGATTTTTATACATGCAACTTGGAAAGTATAGAACTGGCTCTCCTAACATCTTTTTTTCTACTATAATGGTATTTAATTCTTATTCACTTTCACTTGGACACATGTCTAGAAGAAATGGGGTGCTCATAAACACCTATGGGGGTTTATGTGTGCAAAGTGATATGTAACTTCCTTGATAACAAGTAAAAAATCTTTTGATAAATGAAGATTGAAGATCACATCACACCCAAATGGAAATTTCCTAGATCTAAGTGTACCATTTGATGTAGTGATATGATGATGACACATAAGTGTAGATAATTATTTTTTATAATCATTTTTTATATATCTTGACAATCAAAATTGAAGATGCTATTTGATAATCACTAATGTCCTAGGGATTGACCTTAAATGAGTGAGTGTGAGATGCTTTTTATAAATGTTACCATATTTTCACCTATGGCTCAATCAGGTAGAGCCTATTGATATTTGAAAGAAGATGGTACATTTTACTATCTTTCTTACATTACATTCAAATGTGTAAATGAAAAATCCAAAAAGATTATAACTACAGATCATTGCATTCATATATATGCATATAACAAAAGAAATATTTTGATCTTTCAAGGAAAAAGTAATTATCTTTATTAAATGTATAAGTATACATTGTCTCATACAAGCCATGAGACTCACCTTTGCCTATTCAATACACATTATAAAAAAACTCATACATAAATAGGTAAAAATGAAAAATAATGAATGCGCATAGAAAGAAGTAACTAGCCATTGCCTATGAATGACTAGTCTTGACTGGTATTGTATCATCCTGTTGCTACCCTATTGTTGTCTCGAGCTTTATCTATCCATTCTAGCTCCTTTCTGCTCCTAGTCCTACATTTTACATAAGCAATGGTGTTAGAGTACACTCTAAGCAATGACCGATTACAAACATTGCATACACATTAACCCTATGCACGGATAAGTTGATCATAATGTGTATCAAATAAGCAGTTATACTGAATATCCCAGAGAAAACATTGAAGCCATCAAATAGCACACCAAAATATACATTTTTTCTAACTTCTTTTCTTCATGTGTAGATACAGGAAATGTATGTTGCTCTTTTGTCAAAATTAAAGCACGTGGGGTAAATGCGGCTCCCACAAGGGTTGAGCCCAACGTGCTTTGCTGTGTTTTGAAAAGTG
>VDFB02361218.1:9304-23861 GCA_007258455.2 Sequoia sempervirens | reverse complement strand
TTGATAAGACATCTGCAAGGTCTTGCCGACTTTCTTCTTAGAGGAAATTTGTGACCAACTGGACTGAGGAATGCATTCCAACTGAGCTCCCTTGGAAAATATCATCATGTGTGTGATTTGATCCTACAAAACAAAGGTCTGCATTAACACTCAGGGGAAAATAAACACAAAATATCGATATGTCATAATGAAATCCATTATTGCTTGTGATTATTTCATTGAATCCTCAGCAAGAAGAAAACCAACTCAAGCTGAGATAGAATCAGAATTTAAATCAAAAGTAAGGATTTAAGACAAGCTCGGAAAATAGAAGCACTTAAGAGGAGAGAAAATAACAAAAAGAAAATAAACCAAAAAGAGAAGGGGGGACCCATTTTGTTCCAAATCAAAGTGGGGTGGTTATGCAAGACATAACAGGAAGAAAGGGAGATATTTATTGCCACGTGGGTAGTGGTAATGTGGGCCTTCCATCCTCAATATCAGCTTGTTCCTCTTCTTCGTTTAAAATGGTGGTTGTATTTCTCCATTGGGTAGGTATTTCTTTTGTTACAAAAGTGAAGCTTCTCAAACTACTAATGAGATCAATTTGTTCTTCATTAATGAGTTCAAAGTTTGGTTGAATGATAGCACCATCTAGATCAAGTTTTTCAACATGAGAAATCGGTCTCCAAATAGTCATGTGGGTTTCATTTGTCAATTTATCTTGCTTAAGTGAATTTATTTTACCACAATCTCTTGTCTTGATTAAGTTTTTAAACTAAATTTTTATGTCCAAAACATCATAACTTTCACAATGTCCATTTTGTGAGAATCATGAGGTTGAAGCCATAATTACCTATATTGTCTTTGGAAAATATGGATTGAGATATAAGTCAAGATATTTATAAATCTCTAAGGATAGAATCCTTAGAACAAGCAGTAATATCAAGGCTTTTTCAAAAGATATCCATATTTAAGCCAAAGTGATTGAAATTTTAAGGAAGATAGTGAATGTTTGTTTATAACGTTTTGAAACCAAGAAATGTATTAAATTGACTCACAATCATTTACAACCCTAGGTTTGAAATGGCTATACTTGTTGAGTCCCCACTTGGATTTCTCCAAACACTAAGACATTGCGAACAGTTAGAGATTTGGCAACACTGGCTCCCCTCCATGACACACACTTCTCAAGACCACCAAATCTCAAAATCCTTAAAATCCAGAGATCAAAAGGATTTTTCTGTTTCAACAATGAATAGTACAAATGTGGGGCGGCTTCAGAACGACCATTCTTGCACCAACAAGTATTAAAGATTTTGGATTCTAAACAATGGTTCATAGTAAGGGCTTCCGGCTCAAGGAATATTATGATAAACTCCCTCAAGAGGTCTCCCAACCCTTAGAACAAGGGATTTTCACATCATAAAGATACTAGGAGAGAGCTATCACATACCACTTCTTGTTGATCACAATTTTCATTGCAACCACACACTTATATAGCGGTTCAAAAGAGCTTGGCTTTAGCTCATTACCACTTGGGTCATTCCCTCCTTTCAAATCAGGGAGGCAGGCCCTCTAAAGATAAACAGTAGCAAGGAAGTATGTTTGTAGTTCAATCATCCAAGTTCATATGAACAAAGAGAGAACACACGCCACGCCTTTTCCCTACATTAGCAAGGGGTTCAATTTTAATCCAAATTGAAAGATGTAGGTGATTATACAAAGTGTTAAGGAATGTTTCTATTTCTCAAGATCGCCAAATGGCATGAGAGAATTGCATACCCATTCAATAATAGAAGTGTAAATCATAAAACATAACAAATAGTTGTAAATTTTAACCCCTAAGCTAAGATGACTTCATTTTATGCACCAAATGAAATGTGAAGTTGCCTTGTTCAATTTTAAACCCAAAATACAATGATGAGATGAGGGTTCAATTTTAGTCCCGTTTGAGCATTCATTTTAAACCCAAATGAAATTTAGTGAGGTCCTAGAGAAAAAAGTAAAAAGCATAAGAAATTGGGTTATAATTACTCCAAAGTGTTCAAATGCTTGTTACAGTCATAAAATCTTAAGATGTGAATGCTTTCTTCACATTAGCTCCATGTTGTCCAACCTACAAAATCCTGTTATTCTAACAACCAGAACAATGCTAGAAGTGCGTTAGTAATCTAACGAATCGAGAAAATTACAACACATGTTGAAAAAATGATCGTAAAACTTCTTACCCAAATTGGGCGTCACTATTTGCAATAGCATCACTCTGAGTGAATAGGGTGTCACTCTGCAGAAAAAAGAGAGCATGATAAGCGTCCAATTTGATTAGGCGTCACCATTTGTAAATTTTCAATACCTCTATATTATATTAGCGTTTCCATTTTTAAATCAGTGTCAGTGCATTTAATAGGCGTTGATTTTTTCAAATTGAGATAGTGTCGCTATATGGTGACACCCTGCAAAGTGCGTCATTGTAATTGATTTGGGCATCGTTGTTTCCTGCAAAAAGCAAAACGAATAGAATTAGGGATACAAACGGTTAAATTATTGGTTTTCCCTCCTTCTAACACCAGAATGTCAACCAAGGATACTAGTATGGGCCAATCACGCTTGATCCATGATGAATTGAAGCACAACATAGCCACTAATACTCAATCGTCAAACAAGATCATTCATTAAAGATAAACTAAACATTTATTGAATTGAAGCAATCTAAATATAAAAACATTGAAATGTCTATTCTACCCCATTTGAAACATATCTTGTTTTGGAATTGGTGTTGTGTTCATGTGGAACAACGACCCTTTCCCAATCCCATGATTAGTGAGCGTGTTTCAATTGATTCTATTGAAGAGAATTGATGAAACTGGCAGGATAGATAGGTGAAAAACTTGATTTATGCTAAATTGAACATGATGCAAGCTAAATTAACATGATTTAATACTAAAAATGATCTAAGTATTCAAAAGATAAGCTAATCTAAGTGATATTCAAGCTAAAATATTCAAACCCTAATTTATAAACAAGCTAAGATGGATGCATGGAAGCCATTAATGGAAGCTTAAAACTAATATGCAATTAAAAATGAACTAAAATATTCTAAATGTGAGTAAATTATGAGTGTGAGTGTGAGTGATTCAACAGCATAAGTTTGCAATTGAAAGATGGGTCCATTTGTCTCCAAATAGTGTTCTATTTATAGGAGAGCAAAATGAGAAATGGAGGGTTGAGATCAAACACACTTTTGACCTGCACACACAAGTCACAAGGTAACTTGCTCAAGAAGTCACAAGTTTAGCTTGCCCAAGAATATCCCTTTTTCAAATGATTCAAGGAGAGAGAATATTCTTTGGAATATTCATGGGTGAGGAAATAGATATTTTTCTAATTAAAACAAAGTTTAATTGTGCAAAAGGGGAGGGAATATTCTCCTTTTGGAGGAAAATTAAATTAATTGTTAATTAAACAAGGTTTAATCATACAATTAGGGGAATTTAGAAGAATTAAATGATTTAATAAATGGGGAAAGGTGAAATGACATTTAATTAAATAACTTAGGGATATTTAATTTAAATAAAGAAGTCTTAGGAATTAAATTAAGTATTTTTATGTATTTAATTTAATGAGATGAAATGTTAGCGTGAAAGGTGGTGAATTAACCTGATTTGATGAATTAGGTTAATAGATGAAAATGATGCAATTAATTAATTAGCTAGGAAAATTCAATTAATTAAGTGAAAAGAGGATGGGTTTGAGAGGAAATGATGTTAGTATACCTGATTCGATTGTATGATATCATTTAGGACATTTTCAGTGTCTAGAGGTTTCTCAAAACAACCTCCACTAAACCACCAAGAAAACTTGTCACTTTCTGCCTATCAATGCTCTATCATTTGTCAGAATTTCCTCCAACGGTTTCTAGGTTTGGTGCACCTCATTTCCAGCTTTCCAAATCATTTTGAAATTCATAATTTCATTTCTGTATGAGAAAGCTATGGTCATTTTACTGAGATTGGGTCTCACAGATACGACCCCAAACATGCAGTAACATGCAAAGCTTATGGCCAACATGCAAATACATGCAAGGCATATCATGCAAATGATAATGCAATAACACTTAAGAAAAGTGGTCCCCTCTTGTAAATGAATGCCCAAGAATCATATTCCCTTTGGAGATGTTTTAGAAACATTTATCAAAGCATAATTCCTTCAAAATTACCTCTTCAAATCACCACAAGGGAAAATTATTATGTTGCAAATTAAAATATTTATTTCCCACACACCTTAGCCCTTATTAAAAATAGAAATAAAGGAAATAATAATATTTTTGGTGATGCAATATTACCTTACACTCGGGATGCTCCTGCATCAACTTTGGACACATTCTAACAACAAAATAATACTTGCAAGTTATCATATGATTCCTCCATCTCAATCCCTTTGTGTATAGACTTAAAGAGGCCTAAAAAGTCACCAAAAAGAAATATCATTGTCCCAAATAAGGTATTCAAATTACATAATATTTACCATGATTCTCCATGATGACTTAATAAGATAAAACATAAGATGCTCTTGCATGTCATAAATATTTCATACAGTATGATATCCCCTATTAAAATTGGATGCTCTGTCTTAGACCAATTATCTTCATTTAAAGATGCTCTAAAATATTTCATAAAATGCATCATAAGTTGGTAAAGAGTCAAGGTCAATAGTGTAATTCTCTTCTCCATACTCTTACACATGCCATGGAATCATCATAAGATATCTTTTGCATCTTACAATATCATAAGATGTTCTTACAAATTTTTATGACATTAAATGCTCTTACAACTTCTCACACACATCATATATTACAATACACATGGAAAAATGTCACTTCAAAGTGAGATGCCCTTTTCCAAAAGGGCACAATAATTGTATACAAATTAAATAATAAATCAAGCATTAGATTGCAAGGTGTCAAACACCTAAACCCAATATTTTCCCACTTGTCATATACCTACAAGAGGAAAAAAAGGAACACCAACCATTTGTGGCCTATTTACTAGGGGTCATGAGGCCCATAAAATCACTACACTATTTGAACTTTTATGTGCTAACTAGCATTATCAAGGCATCTATAATATTCTCCAAAGTATCAATTTTTTCCATCAACACCCTATAATCCTCCACTATGTCAAAAACAAAATGGTATTGACATTATTGTGCTTTATTTGCATGTGAAAGGTCAAGTTCTTTAATAAATTGATAGTATTCTAATTGGCATAGTCAACTCTAACTACTCTCTAACTCTGCCCAATATCCAAACATAGTCTCAAAAATTAAATAGCATTCTTATAGGCATGAGTAGTTACCACGTACTCTACCTCTATAATGGATAAAGAAACCATGATTTTCCCCTTCCTCATTCAATTCATTGCACCAATGAATAGGCTAAACACAATCACTAGTAAACCTTTTGTTGTTGGCATTCCCTGCCCAATTGGAATATGCATCCTTGAATATCCATCAAGTGTTGTAGGTCCCTTGAGACACTACCTCCTTGATAATATAGAGTACCTAGAAATAGCATGAAAACATATAAAGTCCCTTTTAATTTTTTCTTAATGATTATGTTTAGGATTAATCATGAAACCTCTTGACTCTCATTACTAGAGAACTGTCTAATTTGGTGCAAATTGAAGCATACATAAGGCTCCTCATTTTCACTATCATAAAGTATAGAACTCATTAACTCCATCTCTTTAGATGTCAAAGGGAACTACTCAACTAAAAAAATTATTCCCATAATACAAACTCATTGGTTTACTAACAACCATTCTAAAACATTGTAACACAAAGTCAATACTTCCACTAGCTTAACAAAATTGAGAGCTACAAAAACAAATTTAACTACTTAAGTCTTTCATTTAGAAAGCTAAGATTTCAAGTCCATAATTATGTCATGATTGTTACTAGATAACAAAATATCATCAACAAACAAAATGATAATAATAATATGATTACCATACTGTAGATAACTAAAATTGTCCTGTGAACTAGCATTTTAACACTAATATTCACTTTCTTAATGATTAAATAAAGTTCAATTATTTAATTATTATCTAAAATCGTATTTCCACCATTAATTAAATAACTTTATGTTGTTTAATTAATTCATTTCAATTAATCTTCTTGATTAGTTAAATAAATCCTATTTATTTAATTATATCTTTAATTCTTTATTCTTCTTGATTAAATAAATAAATCATATTTATTTAATTATATCTTTAATTCTTTATTCTTCGTGATGAGTTAAATTAATTTTATTTATTTAGTTATATTTTTAATTCTTTATTCCTCTTAATGAGTTAAATAATTATTTTAATTATTTAATTCTTTACATTCACACTTCCTAAATTAAGTAATTACTTTAAATATTTAATTATCCCTCCTCTCAATATTATCCATTCATCATGAATAAATGAAACAGTTTATTTATTTATCTAATTCCCACTTGTAGATCCCTCAAATAATTAATTAATTTAATTAATTATTATCCTCTCATGCAAATCTAAATTTATCTTCTAACACTTTCTTTCACTTCACTTCTCATGCAACTAGTTAACTCACACTTAGTCTCAATTATCTTCGACATAATTAAATAAATTTTATTTATTTAAATTATGTCACTAGTTATTCTTTATTCTTCTAATTTAATTAAATAAAATAATTATTTACTTAATTTTTATCACACTTCTTCTATAATTAACTAATTACTTTAATTACTTAATTATGCATTCTCTATTTCTCTCTATAATTAGATAATTACTTTAATTATTTTATTATTTTATTATTCATGCACCATCTCCTAAATTAAGTAATTATTTCAATTATTAAATTTATCTAAATTTATCTCTTCTCTAAATAAAGGAAATTGTTCATTTTGTTTATTTTGCTCATCTTGCACATTCAATAATAATTAATTACTTTAATTAATTATTGAACCTTTCATGCAATCAACTAACTTCATATTTAGATTAGTTAACTCTAAAGTTAGCTCACTTATCTTTCATAAGTTGAGTTAACTCATTCACCTCTTCATCTTGACCATTGATAATAATTCTTCACCTCTTAATTTGGATCATTCATCTGGTCTAAATTCCTATAAAAGAAGGCATCCTACATCTTTCCAATCTAACCACGAACTTTAGAGTTTTTGCATCATTGTTACTACATTTTTTTTAGCTTAAAGGTGAAAAAAAGTGTATATCAAATATTTGAGAGCAAAGCAAAATGAAGAACTATGGAACTAATATCATGTCAACATAGTAAAGGTAATGCTTGATTTATTATGATGTATCGTTGTTGTGTGTATTCCATAGGTAAGTTTGAATTGTATTTGGGCTTGATTTATATAGTTGTGGTTGCTATTGATGATTTCATGACCTTTTTCCCTATTTTTCGAATTATATTTTGGTGAACCCAACGTGAACATTCTAATCTTTTGAGTGTTTTTAAAGAATTTTGCAGGTTATAGTGAAAAAACTTGCTTGAAAATCTGTGATATTCTTTCATTTATAAAAACATTTTACAACATAATTTTGTAGAAAGGTTTATGGATTTTGTATATCTTTATCTTAGCTTTCTAGATCATTTTACATTTTCAAATTTTATTAAGAATTGAGACCGTTATCGTGATTTTAATTCTATTTTTTTAATTCGACTGTTGATCTCTTAAAATCTGTGTTTTTCTTTCATCTATAACAAAATTTTCGTGTAGAATTTTAAAGAAAGGTTTTTGGGTTTTGTAGATCCCAAACTTAGCTTTCTAGATCACTTTACAATTTTAAATTTCATTCATATTTGAGAAAGTTATAACTATTTTATATTGTTGTTGTAATTGTTCAATGAAAGAAGACTCAAACTCAACCACATATGACTTAGAATCAAGGTAAAATTTGTCAATTTCTACAAGATGATTCCAATAGATTAGGGTTTTCATGTTACTAATCCAGTTATTCCAACTTGTGGCATTTTTTGGATTATCTCACATATTTCAATTTTGATACTTAAAATGGGCATTGATTGCTCATACTTCTTTTTAGTGCTCTTAAAAAGAATAATACAAATCTCATTTTTCTATTTGGGTTTAAAAAGAATAGTGTGTCTGAACATGCAATTTTTCATTAGGTGTAAAATTAACAAATAAATTGCACACTTCCTTTGGTGTAATTAAAAAGAACTAATGATTACTGTCTCTTGTGCACTTGCACACAAAGGTGTGTTGTTCATAGTATCCTCTCCCCTTGCACACTTGTGTGATCCTAGATGATGAAAAATAGTAATATTAACCTTCACCATTTTATTTGAAGTGGGAGGCCTACCTTGAGACACATCCTAATGGAGAACTCAAGGGTTCAACCTCAAGTGATGTTTTTGGGTGCGCTATATAAATTGGTTGTGAGCAAAATTTCTAGGTCCATCTGTGCATAGCACTCCAAACTTCCATTAGGGACTACGGTTTTCTGATTTCTTGAGGCGATGTTTGAGAGGTCAATAGTGTTCACCAATATTCTACCCACAAAACACCTTTTTTTGTAGAAGCCTTTAAATTCCTTTGAGCATAACTAATAAAGTGGTGCAAGGGATGTGCATCATACCCTAAAGCTACTCACCATGTCCTCTCTTAGGTTGAAGTAGAATCTTCTTGAGTTACTAGCAATAGTGCTTAAGGGGAAAAGGAAGGTGTGCTTGTGGTGTCTTTTGACGACCTTGTGTCATCGAATCTCTACTACTCACCTTCATATAGAGAAAGGTATTTAGATAAATTGCTTGCAATTGTTTTGATACCCTATCCTTCTGAGTATTTACCCCTTAAATGGGAGATGGGCCCATCTATAATTACACACCTGTTCTACCACTATATTAGATTGTGCATGTTTTCTTGTTATGCCCAAAGCATAAACATTCTTATCATTTGACACAAAACAATCTATTAAAATCAACTAATCACTTATCAAGCATCTTTTTTTTGTATTTTCTTCACTAAATTACATCTAAAAATTAGAAAACTAATCAATATTAGGGTTTTCTAGAGGTTGATTTTTTGATAAATCGTGTGCACCACATTCGTTAGCATGTGTGCCACAATTGTGTATCTACACTACAGAAACAGTGTGACGCATCTGTTGGCAACTATGATGCATTCATTTGTTAAAACACTACATCTCTATGTGGCAACACATCTATTTCTTTCTGCACTGCAACTGTAGTCAAAAAAGTCAGTATCTAGTCCTAGAAAATGGCAATACACCGCAATTATGTCTTACGTAATTCACAGGTTTAGAAACATAATTGTTGCAGACTGCATCGTAGTTGCCATCTTTTACACCCTAGTTAATAAAAATTGCATCACAACTATTTGACAAAGAAAACAGAGTTAAATTCACAGGCTGCATTAAAACCTGATATTTTTACACAACAATTCACATTTAAAATAATCACTTTTTACTGCATATTCAACATCTTTAGGTTTCTTAGGTTAGAAGCATTACATAACTTTAGCATCATTTTAAGGTTATATCATAGAGTCCTTAAACAATCTTGTCTTGAAAATCTTAAAAATTTGAAAATTGAAAACAAAGTTTAGAAGTCAAAAGTTTAAAGTTATCGCTTGGAAAATTGTAAATACCTCGTCTTTTGCAATCTACCTAATTAACAAAATTTGAATCCCAACTCACACATCTAATTGTGGATTTACTTTTTTAAAACAAAATTTGAAACCCAACTCACTATTCTTGTATTGGTTTCACTTTTTTATCAAAAAAATCACAATCACTTAGAGCTTTAGGATTTTACACATGGTTGTGTTAGTCCCAAAACTGAGAAATTTGTAAAAGGTTGTCATCTTTGAAGATCAAAAGTCAATATATCAAAAGTCTTTGAATTTAGTGAAATATTGTCAAAAAATCACAAAAACATAGTTTCATTTTAGTCTTGTACCTTCAAATTTCCAAAAAAAAAACCAAAAATATAGACTAGATTCATTCTAGTTTGCATTCATACAGAAAAACTTCAAAAACTCAAAAAATTCAAAACTTAGAAAAAAGACAAAAATCACATCATCACTTTTTATGGTTGTCACACGATCACAGGTCAAAAGAAAATAGATGTACTCATCTTCTCATCTAATGTGCAACCCAACTAGTGAGATGAACTTTGGTGAACAATTCTAGTGGTCACACGATCACATGGACTTAGAGTCCTAACCATTTTGTTAACTACATGCTACGTGAAGTAGAAGATGGGCTCACACCTAAAGAGATAGACAACGCATCACAAGATGCTAGGGTCTTGAAAATCATTGATGAGATGGTAAAAGAATATCCTAATAAATACTTCTTGTCATTGGCACAGCACAGAGCTAAACTTCCCGCTTACTTCGATGTATCCACAATTGTAGAGGGAACGCCAAACATAGTATCAACAAGATTAGGTACCATGAATTGACCTCAACTAGCACCTAATACCTCACCATCCACATCATAGTGGAACACAAGCATGCCACCTACTCAAACAATGCCTATCAGGTCAACAATGAACACTTCACCACAAACATCACAGTTAAACACAAGCATGTTGTCTGCCCAAACATATCATTTATCATCAACTATGAACACTTCACCACAAACATCATAGTTGAGCACAGGCATGTCACCTTCCCAATTGTCTCATTTATCGTCAACTGTGAACACTTCACCATAAACATCACAATTGAACATAGGCATGTTGCCTACCCAAACATCTCATTTATCATCAACAGTGAAAGTTCCAACACAAACTCCACCACTAAACCAATGGAAAATCCATTTTCCTCCACATCTATAACTGTAGCACCAACCCATACCACGGTTGCAACACAAACTTCCACTCTTCCAAACACACCAAACAAGATACGGAAGACAAATCATTCACATACAGGACCACAAATGGGTGCAATTTCCACTTCACAAAAAGGAAATACACCTCCTACAAGGACACGATCCTTTTTTGGAGCAAGTCAAAACACAACTCCACCCCAACATCAATCAATCAACCATCTTGGTTCCACATTAACATTCAAGTTTAACCAAACCCCATCATGACCACAAAACAACCTTCGTTCAAAAACACTTGGGTTTAATAAACCCCCACCTCAGCAAACAAGCAACTTTGGTCCTACATCAACATTTGGGTCTAATCAACCCCCATCTCAACCACAAAACAACATTGGTTCACAAAATTTTGGATTTAATCAAACCCCTCCACAGCAAACGAACAACCTTGGTACAACATCATTTGGGTTTGGTCAAACTCATCCATAACAAACAACCAACTTTGGTTCTACACCCACATCGAGTTATCAACAAACACCACCACAATATAACCTGAATCCCACTTACACTTCACAATTCCAGTCACATATTCCACCCATGCAACAAAACCAATTTGGTTCAAAAATGCAAAATGTGCATGGTCACATTTTCATACCACGATACACCACTAGTCCATTCGGGAACCCCTTAGAAGGTTCCACACAATACATACAACCTACCTCAGTTTCACTGGCACCATCGTCCGTGGATCTAATGGCTCGGTAGTTACAAACATTAAAAAAATAGATGACTAATATGCATGTAACTAGGATTTGAAACATACTTGGTGGACATATGTCCTTACCCTTTTTATAGGAGCATTCACATGCCTCCCTTTCCCATGAACTTTATTGTTCCTAAATTTGATAAATACAAGGGAAAGGGTGACCTCGTTGAACACATATGGGAGTTCCATACAACCTCTTTAAACGTGGCCCATGAACATACATATTTCATGTGACTTTTTCCATAGGGTTTGGGAGGCCAAGCCCTTGAATGGTTCACACACTTACCTTCAGGAATACAAACTTGGAGTGAACTAATGGGCAGGTTCATTTCACACTTTTCCCACAACATATCAATTGATGTCAACATTACACATTTATGTGAGGAGAAAAAGAAAGATGTCGAGACCTTCTTGTCATTCCTACAAAGATGGCAAAGCTTAGCCAGTAAGTGTGCCTAACATATACCAAAGAAACAGTTAGTCCATTTTTTTATGGAGAACCTCAACAAGGAGGTCAAGTTCCACTTATAGATCCATTGTTCTAACACATTTGAACAAGTGATAGAGAAAGGATTATCCATCGAGAAATCCCTCATTAGCAAAGGGCTTGTGAAATTTTTTAAAGGAGAATAGCAATTATTCTCACAATAATGCCAACAATGACAAGACTAAATTTTGGTCATGAAACAAAAACGTGACAAATGATGGTGTCATAGATGTTAAGGTCATGAATAAAGTGTATCTTGTGATCAATCTCAAAGGACCCACAGTGGCAATCACCAATAACCCCCACAAAAGAAAGAACAAGCGGCTAATGTGGCACAAAACAACACACAATGTGGTCCACCTAGGGCCCTGCAACCAAGACAAAACTACACACCCTTAAGGGAACCAGTTGAATCGATTTTGAAGAAATTGATACAAAATAACATTGTTCAGCTTCCTGAAATAAGACATTATGAGCCAGGTCTATTCAAACCAACCATGTGGAATGGCAACATTTTTTTGTGAATATCACATAACCAAAGGACACAAAACGTTTGCCCACTCTAAACTAAAGAACATCATATAAGATCTATCAAACAGGGAATGATAGAAATTGATGACCAACACGGAACCACTAACACAAATCATACGATCTTCAAGGATCCTTTCCAAAACCATGGGAAAGGAAAGGTTTCAAGTTTTAAAACAGGTAAAAAAGTTGATGCAAATTACACCAGTATCACTTACGAGTACACTGTCAACCACATCCACCCATCCAATAAAGAAGCCTCATCTACACCCATCGAACATGACAATTCTACTTGTGTCCCATTACATTTGCTAAAAAGGATATGCCTTGCAAAACCCTTACCACATCGATGCACTACATATTGAAGCCTTCATCCAGAAGTACAAAATCCAATGAGTCTAAATAGATGGAGTAAGGCTAAACATCTGTAGTTTAAGTCTTCTAAAAAAGTTGGGATATTCAAATGATGTTGATCAAAACAAGAAGATAAAAATTAAAGCATATGACAATGTCAAACAAGGACCTATCAGCACTATCATATTGCCTATCCAGGTGGGACTCCCTACTTGACTATTTTCACATTCTAGATCTAGAGACCAGATAACATTCTCCTTGGACATCCATGGATCCATTCCACATGTTGTTCCATCTACATTACACCAATGCATCAAGTTCCCTACAATGGAACTCAAGCAACCATAATAGCAGACTCCAAGTCCCTTTACACCTCACCAACCATCGTAGAGAATTTTTGGCCTCCCAAAGCATTGCCTCAATAATAATGCCATACCATCTTCCTGTGCAATAGTTGAGCCTTCAGTACCACATCCATCTCTCACTCCCCTAATCTAGGTTAATGTCAAAGACCTTGGAGTTGGGGCATATGGACTACAAAACCTTCCATAGGTCAAGCATCACAATTCGTATCTCAATCATTTTATGTCCATGATAACCTCGTGTTCAATCAAGACATCTATGATAATCCACTTTTCCACGAAGATCCTATGGAGGATATCCATGAACATCATTCTTCATTCTCGAATCATATTCCCTCTAGTCCACTGCATGGGCTACCATATTTTTCGCTTGAGCATATCGAGTTAGAGTATTCCCAATATTGAAAAGGATAGTTCCAAAAAATGCATTGATGGCATCGCCCAACCTATACAAGAATCATTCATATTCACCAATCCATTCAATTCCTACAGTTTCATCCTTCTCCCAAACTTGGATCAACAAGTATCTATAGAAAAGGAGAAGGCCCAAAATCAAAAAGAAAGAATGAAAGAGCCTTTATCAAAAAAGATACAAGTCCAAAAGAAAAAAGAAAAATCTCAAAAAGACAAGAATGAAAAAACCTTTTATCTAAAAAAAGATATAAGGTCAAAGAAAAGAAGGCAAATCAAGAAAACTCTTAGAGAAAAAATAAAATGAAAACATCTCGAGCAAGCAAAGCAAGAATAAAACAAATATTGATCCCTCAATTTGTCTTTAACCCTCAGAATAACTAGGGCATATCTAAAAGAATGCATTCATACTACATGCTTATGTGGATCCAACGTTTCTATTTGCATCATTATTCCATAATCCGTACAATCTAGAGGATCCACCCATATTCATGAATCCACCATCTCATAATAAATTAGTTGGCGATGTCACGCAACGTATCTTCAACAACAACCCCTTGATGTGTCTTAATCCATCGGTTGTCCAATCTCCTCTTCGGGGGAAGTATGATAGTCTACATAGAGCGCATTCTACAGATCATACTTTAGCTCTCCCACCTACAATATATTGCATTCCCTATCTATAGTATCATATAATCTACATCCATTTGTCGGTCACCAGCCTGTGCCTCCTGAAGATCATCCATCATGATCGCAACATTGTCGAATTCTCAATAAAAGGTCAACTTGATGGAAACTTGGCAAACAGGCA
>VDFB02361217.1:0-24386 GCA_007258455.2 Sequoia sempervirens | reverse complement strand
TTAATTTGCTTATTCTTCATAATATAATTCTTGATGTAGGTAGCAATCAACTTAGGGCAAGAGTGAACTACAAGGACCATTTACTTGGCTAAAGCACTGGTCCATATTATGACTCTAAAAGATTCATCATCTCTAAGCTTGAACCTCTTGTAAGTACCCTCCATTAAAGATGTGGTGGTTTTAATCAATTTTGGATCAAAGATTGCATCAACCGCATCATGAGTAAAATCCCTAATTATGATAACCAAGGGGGATTGAGACTTTAGTCTTAAGATTTTCTACATAAGTAGAAGTTTTGAGTAGAAGTAGAAAAAGATTAAAGAATTTGAGATAATCACTCTATTAAGAATTTGATGAAGATGATCTTCACACCTTCTATAGAACACCCTTCTTTTTGAACTTCACTTTCTCTATTATGACCTAAAAGTCTATTAGGACAATAGAGTGCTGAACTCGGTTTCTCTTCATTGGATTGCTCTAAAACCTTGAAGGCTAAATGAAAACATGAGGAATTTGAAAAGTTAACTGCTTGTATAGGTAGTATTTCATCCATTGTATTAACTTTGCGAGCAGGGTTAGTGGGTTGCACCATCTTTTGAATTTGAAAATATTTTCCCTCCATAAACCAGCTGGTGACATGGGTCAATGGTCTGGATTTGATTACTGATAGCTCTCTTCTCTTTTCAACCATTGCTTGGGAGCATGGCATATGTCATGCCGACATCATAATGGGCATGTATTGTCTTTTAAAAGGTACTTATTCTCTGCGTTCGTCTGGTCCAATGGTTGCCCCTAGTTCAAGATGATAACCATTTCTGACAGTTTCCAAGCCTTTATAGGCTGTAGACTTAGAAATTTTGCTTTTGATATGATAGTGTGGATTTGTTGTCTCCTTTAGCTCTGCTAATGGCGAGTCTTCTCCAACTGACAGTTTAATTCCCTTTTTGTAGTGCTTGGGGTGTTGACATGTGGCCGTCATGATGTCACAGGGAGCCCTCCATAGGGGCTGTCTTTATTTTGTTTATTTCTTTTGCATATCAGGATTTGACGACTTACATTCAATCTTGATGATCTGACTATTCTGGATGCTTTAGACTGACAGATACAATATGAAATCTCATGGATCGTTGATCTGGGGCCTTCTATTCTTTATCGATGGATTCTATTATTTTTTCTCCCATATTAACCAATCATGGGAACTATTGACTGACAGAAGCAGCATGATCTTGACACTGGGCATATTAAATGTTGGAGATTCTTTGTTGGTCATTGCATTAGCCTTTAGTCCTCAATATGATGGTGTAGATGCCCTTAGCACAAGATTCAATGACTGGCACTCCTCCAACCTGTAGATTAATTCCCTTTTCTGATCCATTAACGAATGACACTTGGCAAGATGGGCAAGGCGGGTTTCCTCCTGCCTTGTTCGCTCGTATAATACATATTGATAGAGGAAAAAACACACTAAAAACCCAATAATATATACACACTTTTACAAATTTTCATCAACATTTTTAAGAATGAAGTTTTAGATAAATCACATTGACATGGATTACGAGGCACGATCATTTGGTTTAGAAAACTCAAAAGCATTCTCTTGTTTCATGTGGTAATTACATATGGTCCACTCCATGTGGAGACAAACTTATTGTGTCTTCCCTCCTTGAATTTATTTTCATCCCACTTGAAAATTAACTCTCTTTCAACTTTGAAATCTTGAGCTACTTTCTTTTTATCAAACCATCTTTAAAAATTTCTTGATGTTTCTAAAACTTATTTTTTGTTTATTCTTTTTGTTTCTCCAAATCTCAACAAGTCATCCATTCTAACTGTCATTTTATCATTATTTTTCAACTCCATTTAGAGGGGAAATTCTATCTTAAAGATTTTTACAAATGATAATAGTTTTGTTTTTTAATTATAGATCAAGATGTGTGGTGAAGACTTTAGGGCTTTCTTTGGAATAACCTTTTTTTGTTCTTAAGGCTTTCTTTAAGTGTTTTACATCCTCTCTACTGATAACCTTTTCTTTTGGTAATTTTAATTAAGTTTTTGTTAGTTGATTTAGCTAACCCATTTCCTTTGAGATAGTAGTTGGATGAAGTCATTAAATAGATGTCATATCTACATGCAAAATATATGAACTTTTTCCCAATAAATGTCTTATTACTGTCTATTATCATTATGTTTGGGACACCAAATCTTGTGACAATCCCCTCTAAGAAGTCTATGATCACATTCTCAAGAGGCTCTTTTAGTGGAATTACTTTTGCTCACCTAGTAAAGTAATAATCGGCTATTAAGATCCACTTATGTCTTGCATTGGTAGGAAGCTTAATCATGCCAATAAAGTCAATCCCCATTGGGAAAATAGATCATCTTTTATAATATGTTTCAATGGCAAGGGTGTATTTCTCTTTTTACCTATAAAGAATTGGCATTCTTCACATCTCCTTACACATATGCGTACATCAACAAACATACTAGGTCAATAATAGTTAGTTCTCGTGAATTTGGTTACTATTGTTTAAGCTAAGTAATGTCCTCATGAGCATTGGTGAAATTCATGAAGAAGAATTGGCACTCTTTTAGTTTTTATTCATCTGAGTAAAACTTCATCATGGTTTCTTTTTTATAATATCCCATTTATTAACTTTTAGGGGATGTTATATGTGGTCTAATTTTTTGGGGTAGTAGTCAAGCCAATTGGGTATTGGCCCATTTCGAAATATCTTATGTTTTCTAGAATCTAATGCATCTTCTATTCAATTATCTTGACATCACTGGGTTAATTTATTAGATATATTTCTTGAGAATTATAGCATCCTTTACTAGACATTGTCATAAGATTTCTCATTTGATCAACTGAGTGGGATTAATATTAATGCCATACTCTAATACATCTTCTATTCAATTATTTTGGCATCATTGGGTTGATTTACTAGATATATTTATTGGGGACTATAACATCCTTTACTAGACATTGGCATAAGGTTTTTCTTTTGATCAAACTCAGTGAGATTAACATTAATGCCATACTCTAATACATCTTCTATTTAATTATTTTGGCATCATCGGGTTAATCTACTAGACACATTTCTTGAGAGTTATAACATCCTTTACTAGGCATTAGCATAAAGTTTTTTGTCTAATCAACTTAGTGGGCTTAACATTAATGCCATACTCTAGGCACTTGGTGATCCAATAAGTCTTCTTAATAGTCATCTCTCCACTCGTGATGTACTCCAGGTTATGTAATGGTGAACTACATTTGTAGTAATTTTATTACTAGAAATAAGAAACCTAAAAAATTTTAAGTCTCTTAACCAATGTAAAAGTTTTCTTTTTGACAAACTTATATTTAACTCATGGTCTTGTAGGGTCTAACTAGAAAATACAATGGGATATTTGTCCTAATCAAATTCTCTTTTTTGTGTTAATATGACAACAATCCTACAATCTCCTCCAAAGGCATAGACAATTTTTTTGTTTAAATTGAAATTAACCATAATAGAAGCTTTTGTAATAGATTTATTTACTTTCTCAAATGCCTTCTTATCTTTTTTGTCCATTTGAAGCTTTTCCCCTCTTAAACATCGATGTTATGGGTCTTACTAACCTTGTGAAGTTTAATTTATAATCTTCCTAATAAAATTGATCTTTTGATCTTTCCTAAGTAAGAAAAAGTGCAATGCATTTGAAATGAAGATAAGATAGAAAAACACTTTATCTCAATCTAAGATGAGAGAACACAAAGAAAATATGATAAATATGGGTCCAAAAGTTATGTTTCCTAAGTTTTAATTAACGAATTCGTCCATGAAGAAAGGAAACGACAAAAACCCTGGTGAACCAAAAAAAATTCTGTGGACAGTGGCAGATTTCTCTTGGCTCACGGTGTACCAGTCTGGAGTTTATCGGCAAACCTGAAGTCTGGGACCCGTCTAGTATTTAAGCCCTGCACCGAAACAATCCGCTCCAAGGCCCCACAAGCAGTGCAATCTTCTGAAACCAAAATTCGTCCGCTGAATCCCAGGGCATCCATAATGAAAAAAAGCAGTCGAGGGAGAATGAAGCAATGGTAAACAACAAAACCAAGGGCCTAAATAATGCAGACAGTGATACTGAAATTTTGGATACACAACCAGATACAAAGAATCTCGATTAACTTCCACTGCAGTCAACTTCATCCCAACAAGGTGGGTCTCGTCCAACACACCAGGGTAGAATGAAGTCACACAAGATAAAAACACCCAAAACCCAAATGCCTTATCCCTTTTCAACTAAAATTTTGAAGGTAAAAGTCATTTCTTTCGAATTGCCAGATGATATTTAATGGATGTCATTTCTAACTGCAAAGCAAAAAAAGTGATTTTTTTCCCTTAGACTAAGTCCCTCTAGGACATGAATTTTTTAAATGGACCCATAACACTTGGGAGCTTAAAGGCTGGGCAATATAATCTTTTAGGGGTTTGGGTAAAGGCTACATAGCCTGCACATTTATGGATACTGAACACGCTCATGTAGTCCTTTAATATGGTTCATGGATAATTTGTGGTCAGATTTGCTATGTCCAAGTCTGGGACATTGACTTCCATCCTGAGGGCATCTCAAAATCAAAATATATGATGTGGGTCGAGTTCCCTTTCTTGAATTTAGCATTCCTCCCTTTCATGAATTAAATAGCCTCTCAACTCTAGGTTAAGGTTTTATGGTGCAAACATAACACTAATAAGTGGTCTAGCCTATGTGTCCAGCCCTGAGCTTGCATTGAAATGGACCTAACCCAACCCCTTCCTAATACCATCAAACTTGTAGGACTTGGATTTGAGATTGATCACCGTATTTCCTACCTCAATAAGACTAATGCATGTTTCTACTATCACTGAGAAGGTCATCTTATTCAAGATTGCGCTTATCACAAGCCCCGTTCTATACTTTAGTCTCCCATTGATCCCCATATTGACATTTCTTCTTTCATTGTTGCTTCATCTAAGCCTCTGACTACCCTTAAAAGTTCTTCTCCAACTCCTTCCAATTCTATCCATCCACCCTCTTCTACATCCCATCAACCTTTCACTCTTTCTTCACCTCCTTCTCCACACAACTCCCCCTCTTTTAGAGATGTGGCTCTTGGTGATAGCTTGAGGTTAGTTAAGAGATTGAAAGAAATCCTCCCTTCAACTACCTCTAGCAATGTTGAGTTGGGTTCCCCCTCACATCCAACCCCCCTCTTGTGTGCTCAATCCCATTCTTGATCTTCCTCTTGTGACATATCTAATTCAGCTCTCCCTTTGGCCCTTCAATCTTGCCAATCATAAAACAATTTAATGCACTTTTGGTGGACGAGGAAACCCTTCCAGACTCCTTTCAATGAACTGTAATATCCAGTCTTGGAATGTTCAGGGGTTAACAATCCCCTCTCAAAAATATCATGTTAGAAAGTCTATCCAAAATCACCCACCCCTCTGCTATTATCATGCTTCAAGAGGTTAAAGTTAGTGTTGTTTGTTTAAAATCCACTCTCGCTTCCTTTTGGCAAGATTCCCTCTTCTTTCACACCAATCATTTTGATGGTCGTGGTGGTGTTGTCCTTGGTCGTTCCCTTTGGCTTGATAAACATGTAGTTGCTTTCAAGAGTGACTCGAATAATTGTTGTATTTGGGTAACTTTTATTATTCAAGGTACCTTATATAGATTTTGCTCAATCTATGCCCCCAACACACCCTCAAAAAGAACTTTACTTTGGGATTGGATGCATCTTTCCCTCCCCACCGTCAAATGAGTATTAGGGGGTGATTTCAATATGGTGGAACACCCCATTGACCGTAGTTGGGACAATCCTTCTCGCTTGTCCCAACTGCCGAGGATTTGATGCTTGGACTCTCACACATAATGCTCTAGATGTTTACGATCCTCTTTTGGGTAAAAAGGACCTTCACATGCCCCATTGGTACACTTGGTCTAATTATCGTGAAGGATTTTTGAGGAAGATGAGTCATCTTGACAGATTCTATATATCCCCCAATTGTTGTATTTTGCCTTCCTTGTCAGGTCTTTTAGTCTAGCTTGACCTTGCAACCACCCTTTTTGACCACTTCCCATCTTCACCACTCTATCCTTCTCCAATTCCCCATCCCTTCCTAATGACCTCCCCTTCAAGCTCAATGTTACTCACCTCGGTCATCAAGGTTGCATTTATGGTCTTTTAGCCACTTGGAATGAGGAACCAAAACCACAACATGATAGGCGGATTAGTTGGTGGGAAAGAGCTATCACTCGCTATACCTCTTTCCTTCATGAGTATGGTCAAAGGGCTACTACTAAATGTAGAAGGCAAGAAAAAACTCTCAATGGGCAATTGGTTCGAGTGGTCAGTCTCTGCTAGCTTCCAATCCCCATGACCTTTCAATCCAACAATCTATGGCGCATACTGAGCATCTTCTTAGAAAGTTGACTATCTACAAAGGTACGGGGGCACAAGTTCATGCCCATCTCCAATGTATTAAAGATGGTGACTGAGGCTCCAAATTATTCTTTCAAATTTTGAAACAAACAAAAAAGAAAGCATATTTTTATCATTAAATCAGCCGATGGAACCCCTCTAAACAAACACTCTAACATCATGAAAACCTTTTTGGAATACTATAAATAGTCATTCACTGATGAAATAGTAGATGAACCCCTAATATCCATTGTTGAAGATAGTGTGGTTGAGTGTATTCCTCATAAGATTGTTGAAGATTAAAGTAACTTTCTTGACAAACCCCTCTCCATGGAAGAATTTGATGAAGCTCTTTATAGCATGGTTGCTGAGAAGAGGTCAGGAATCAATGGTCTACTAGTTGAATTATATAAATAATTGTGGCCTTAAATTCTTGAAGACTTCCACTATTTCTATCTAGAAGGAATTGAGTTTGGTTTTTTGGGTCCCATTATTAACCAAGGCCTTATCAAGCCCATCCCTAAAGGAAAATATGAAGACATTATGTTTGGTTGATAGCCCATGACCTTGCTTAACACCTCCTATAAAATCATATCCAAGGCTCTGGCTTGTAGAAAACCCAAAAAAATGGATTCTTGGGAGGTATATTTATCCTTCACAATCTTGTGCTAGCCCGAGAGACTACTAAATGGGCCCAAAAAACTACCCAGGATGCTCTTATTTTTAAATTGGATTTTGATAAAGCTTATGATTGCATTAGATGGCCCTTCATCCTTAACATGATGAAATGGCTTGGGTTTTTCCCTATAATTTGAGATCATATTGTTATTTATTGATGCTAATGCGAGAATAACTATTAAAGGTTCCCTTTATCACAATTCCTATTGCAAAGATCTATTCGCCAAGGTTGCCCCCTTTACCCCTTTCTTTATGTCCTTATTGTTGATGCCCTTGGTTACTTACTTCTCCATGCTAAGTCCAATCACCTTATCCATGGGATTTTTTTACCTAACAACACCACTGCCCTCAAATCTCATTTTGCAAATGATAGTATTCTTTTTATCCAAAATTTTATAGATGAGGTGAATAATACCATTGATACACTTGACCTGTTTTGTGCCATTTTTAGGTCTAAACTGGCCATGCACAAGATCGAGTTCATAATAATTTGAAATAACTTAGACCATCCAACTTGGATTCCTTTTGAATGGAAACAAACAAATCATGGTTCAATCACCAGATATTTGAGCATTCCCTTTGGTGTTAGAGTTCTCTCAAAAACATGAAGAACTGGTTTTTTAACAAAATCAAAGTCAAACTCCTAAGTTGGACTAATAGATTTCTCTCCATGACTGGTCAGATACAAGTGGAAAATAAAAAATTTCTTGCTAGTCATGTTTACATATCATCATGTTGGATTCCTTCCAAAATATGCTACACTCAATTAACTCAATTAATCAAAAAATTTCTTTGGGCCAAATGGGTAAATAAAAGGGATTCCCTTATGCTTATTGAAGACATTGCATCCAATCTAAGGATAAAGGTGGCTTGGGAATCATTGACAAGTATATTCAAGGAACCTACCTTACTGCCAAATGGATAATTAGAGATTTGGAGGGAGATGCCCCCTAGAAGAACCTGGTGAATTACCGAATTCAATCTGCCTCTGCTAGTCATCTTTAGGCTACTGCCAACTAGAAAGACAAGAATATGTTAGGTCCCTTTTTTAAAACCCATGGATCTACCCCCTTCAATTCTATTTGGAAATCTTGGCAAATTACCTCCAAGAAACTCATTTGGTTTGATCAATCTCTTAGCCATAGCCTCAAATTTTCTTATTCATCTATTTGGTGGAATCAGTTGGTTTATCAAAATGGCAATCCATTAGGTACTATTGGTAGACTTAAAAGAAAGAATATTTTCAAAAAAGGAATTCAATCATTTAGAGACTTATGGGACCTTTTTCCTTCCAATTGAAATCATGACAACTTAAATCCTAGCTCCACCTCTCATCTTCAGACAAGCAGCCAATTCATGAAATTCAACAATTAGTTACTCCTAAACTTTGCAACTTATTATCCTTGGACTATCATGCTAACTTCTTGAATGACTGGAGATGGCCTAATACTCACAACATCCACACTTTCCCCCTTAAAACCATCTATAAAACTCTCCTACCCTCAATCTTCATCTCACCCTACCTAAATGAGAAGTGGAATTGTGCCTTTGTAAGGTCCAAGTGAAATAACTCATCTCTCAAATTCGGAAGTCCAAAGAAAACACTCAATCTCAAATCCTTGATTGGAAAGTCCTCCATGTTAAGCTTCCAATCTGTAATCTCCTTAAGTTTTTTACCCGCTCCCACTTGTCCCTTTTGTTCTAAAATGGAATCTATAAAGTATGCCTTCTAGCTATGCATTCACACTCATAATTTATGGAATTCTCTCTTCACCTCGCTACCTACCTTATTCCCTATAGTGTGAACTTGGAAAGTTTCTCTTTTGGGTGCCTCTCAATCCCTTGATTTTCTCTCCCAAACTTGCAGGCATGTGATTTTGAATTTCATTTGGAAGTTGTGTTGCCTTGTTGTGGTGTTCTCCAATACCATTCTCCCCTTTAAGATTGAATTTCAAATGATTAATTCCAACCTATCCCTTGAGATTGAGAACCTATTTATGGCTCAGTCTAGCATCTCTCTTATTGATAAAAAGCAAGATCTTCTTCTTCAGTTACATGCCAACGTTGAACAAGAAAAATCAAATGCTTCATGATCATTGCTTGGGATAGTTTTAGACTCTGGAATATTGGACAGCTACTAAAAAAGTTGGACAACTGCTAAAAATGTTGGACAACTGCTATAAAATGTTGGACAACTGCTATAAAATGTTGGACAAATACTACAAATGTTGGACAACTACTACAAATGTTGGACAACTACTACAAATCACACTATGTTGATGTTGCAAATAACCAATCTCACTATGCAAATGTTGGAAAATTGCTGCAAATCACACTTCTCAGAGGTTCAGTTGAGGTGGCATAGAGAGTATGACTATGGGGTTTTAAAGATCAAGGTTTATTTGTGTCCATACTTTGTTTCACTGCCAGTGGTTTCTTTATCAGGCTCTTTTTTGTAACCTTTAGTTGTTATATGGGTGGACCCTTTTTTATAATGATTTATTTGGATATTCTATGTAAGCTCCTATTGTGATCTTTTTCAGCTATGAGCTATTTATTTATGTACTCATATTTGCTTCTTTCAATAAAAAATTAAAAATATGATAACAAATTTTAAGAAATAAATTTTCTCTAAAAATTCCTCACATAACATAGAGTTATCTTTGAAAAACCTAGTCTTCAAACTCAAACCAAATATATTTCTAGTAACACCAATAATATTATAATAATAATTGAGGCCCAGCCCAAGTCACAAGAGATTAGGCCAACATACAAACCTAGAGAGATTATGATAACATAATTGTTGTCAACTAAGTATGCACCCTTGCTGAGTATAGAACTCAGCTACTTATGAAACATGGAAACTTTTCCAGGTTTGTGGGTCACCTATGATGGAAAAAGACCTCCAGAGAGGGTTGGTTCCCCTTGGTGTTCACCTATACTGACTTACACTACTATTTTTACTAAGGAAAAGGTAGAAAGATAGAATAAAAATGAAACTAGCTATGTGGGTGATGCACCATATGTGTTTTCTTCAGACCTTGGACTATTGTTTTGATACACAAAATATCAATAACTCAGCTCTATTTACACAATTCCAACTTTTTCTAGAGTCACTCAAGGACTCAAGCCTCCAAGATCATCTGCAAAAGCCAACAACAACCTTCTACAAGAGAGAAAAGCAAGAACATGAAATTGCAACAATGGATTGAAGATGTGGCCAATATGCAATACTCAAGATTGCAATGATATATTAGACTTACACAACACTCAATTGAGCTTTGGATGAATGAAATGTACATATGAAACCTTGCTTATATAGGAAATGAGAGAGATAGGATTAGACAAGATCATGACAAGTGTTTGAATCCTATCACATGAGACAACTAAGTCATAACAACCTCAATGCAAATATTAAATGCATGGGAAAATTATTTACTTTTAGAGATGACTAAAAGTAAATAATGGGACATGGCCCCATTATAACTAACTTCTAGAAATGAAAACTAGGAAACTTAACTCGTAAGTAAACTTATAATAATGTGAATAGGTCCTCACTAATAACTAGTTAGGAAATAACCCCATTCAAACCAACACCCCTCCATAAGTGCAACTTAGGGAGTGTAGTTATTATGCAAATGATGCAAGGGTGGATCCTAGCTATGAGGCCATATTAGGCACCCATGTACAAATGAAAAATGCAAGTGAAAAGAAATCTCTCACAACCGGAGAAAAGGAGAAAACCCATGTGAGGAAAAAGTTCCCCCATAAGAGAGAAGTAGAAGAGATACCATGCAACCCCCCCTCAATGTTGAGTCTCTTGCAATGATGGTAGAAGCTCAACATTGAATGTTGAAGATGATCAAAAAGTGTTGAAAAATGTTCCTCCCCTTAGGAAGAAACAAAACCAAGATGGTATGTAGGATGTCTCTGCATTCTTGAAAGAAAGATGCGAGAAGATGGATGATGGATGATGTCTCTGAAGAATGCTCAAGTGTCTCCATGTAGATGGTGAAAGGTGTCACTCTCCAAATAGGTGTTCTAGGTTGCACTATTGAAGAAGACAATCCAAAATCACCTAGAAATTATTGTAGAACACAATCCAAAGATAAGTATACCTCCTTTGAAGACAAAGAAGCCTCCTCCAAATGTTAACCAAAAGAATCCACACTGATACAATGTCAAACTACAAAGAATGATCATGTAGAGAATGAACGAGAGGGTTGGAGTGTTCCCTCGTAACAACTAAAGAAGGATCATCTACATAAAAGAGAAGATGAATGCAATCAATGATGTCTCCCAAATCTGAAATGCAAGACTCACAAAACAAACTGGCAATGTTTGTCAAGTACTCATCCCAAGTAGCTATCTCTAGAAGAGGATGTATGTCTTGTTGCACTGAATCACAAGGAACCAAAACTATGGCAACACAAGCATCTCAGGTACAATAGTAGATGGAGATGAAACATCAACACATGTCAGTAGATCCTTGGTAGATGAAACAATACCAAGATTCAAATGACCATACTGAATCTCCTCAAAAGTATCCACACAATATGCCTCAATATGAACATGTGTTGAATCATTAGGAGAAAAGTGAGAAGGTGTAGACTCAAGATTGGTGATCATCCCCAACTGCAACTATATCTCTACTATGAAAATCTTAGATTATGATAGAATATGGTGTGACCTCAACACTCTTTCCTGCTCCACCATGTGTGATTTGATAGATAGAAAGGATGTTGGTTGAAAATGAAGGCACACAAAGAACATCATTGAATGCTCTGTCATCCATTTCAATGGATCCCTTCCCACAAACACACACATATATGTGTTGTTAGCCATCAGAATGGGTGGTCATGAACAAGTCTCAAATGAAGGGAACATACTCTAATGAATCCATGTGATGTGAGGCTCCTGAATTGAGTATCCACCTCTCTGACTTAGAATCTACAACTGCAACAAGTTCTTTCCCCTTATGTTTATTGGAATTTTATGAAGAACGAGAAGATGAATCCTTTGATGATGAAGACTCATTTATTTGTGCATTCTTACGAAGATGCTTCAACTCATCTTGATCTGTTTTGAATAATATTAATGTTCATCATGCCCTAATTTCTTGCAATACACACATTGAAGCTTCTCCTTCTAAGATGATTCCCCTTAAGAGGGAGAGCATTTAGATTCTTTATGTGGCTTCTTCTTTTTCTTATTTTACTTCTTATCAAGATTCCCTAATTCTTTATGTACCTTAGACTCACTAGCCAACAATGCTTGTGACTTGGAAGACTTGCTTAGACCCATGTTCATTAACTTAGCTTCCTCTTGAATTAGGAGATTTGCAAAGTCATCAAACTTAGGATCAACATATGATGCTCCCATAGAAATTCAATGGGTATGAAATCCATAAACAATCACTGAATAGTTAGGACCAAGTTTGGATAACACATTGAGAATCAATTGTAAATCCTCTTTATCAATGTTGCATTTTGTCAGCTATGTTCTTAGTTGTTTAACTTTAGAGAGATGTAGTCTTGGATGTGGTCAAAACTTTTGGGATCAAGATTCATCAAATCATTATTAGTCTAATATCCCCTAATCTTATATGTTTTACTATATAGTTTTTTAAAAGCCTCCCAAGCCTCTTTAGGTGTTTTACATGATTCAGCATGAAATTGTAAATCAAATGAGACTAATGTACATATGCATCCAAGTGTTTTCTCATGATCAATCTCCCATTTAGCCAATTATTTAGCATCAATAGGTTGAGAAATGGTTTCCTTTAGATGACCTATTAAACATTTTCCCATGAGATAGTTCCACACTAATTTTCTCCATTTAGAATAATTATATGGAGTTAGGAGTTCAATTTGAGATTTCCCCATTACAAGAACATAAACCAAGCAAAAAATAGTAATCAACCATTGCAAGATTACCTCTCCCAAATTAATCAATCAAGAAATGACTGAGAAATATATTATTTGTGGAACTTTATATTTAGTGCAATTACAGGTGCCACTTTCCAAAACAAGGAAGTGGACTTGATCGTAGCACATATAGATTGCCAAATTTGGCCTAAAGCTCAAAGTAAAAATTTTACAAATAATGAGATCAATTTGATCACTCCATTGAAAAGTACACAAAAAATTATGCACTTTCAAAAAAAAATCACTCAAAAATGTTACTGTAGGAGTGAGAACGACTCAACAACACCTGCAAGAATCTTCAATTTATGAAAAACCCAGGCATCAAAATGAAAATATGATTACACCATCATGAAGAGTGCAAAATTATACCCCAAAAAATAAATTTTCTTAAAAAAAGGAGTTTGTATGACCAAGTTATGATCCTCTGAAATTTTCCTCCAAAATGAAAATTGCCAACGGAGAAGGGGTCCAAATGGAGCGACCTATTAACAATCGTTTGGCCGTCAAATTTAAGATAGTAAATATTGATGGCCAACTAAATGTAAAATTTAACGCAGTGTCAGATGATGGTCATTTGGTTGTCAAAGTTAACACAGTGTTTTCTGACGGTCATTTGGTTGTCAAATTTAAGATAGTCGCACGAAAAAAGTTGATTATTTTCCTACACAAAAATATGAAGTATTATATATGAAAATGGGGGTTTTTGAGCCTTCCAAATGCAACTAAGAGGTTTTTTTCCCCCAATATGCACCTTGCAAAAGCTCAAGTTCAAATCACCTTGAGATTTGAGAAGGGGTTTTGCAACTCTAAAGCTTTGCTACCAAGTTAGAGTCATTCAAGGACTCAAGCCTCTAGGATCATCTACAAAAGTGAACACCAACCTTCTACAAGAGAGAAAAGAGAGAACATGAAACTGCAACAATGGATGAAAGATGTGACCAATATGCAATACTCAAGATTGCAATGATATATTGGACTTACACAACACTCAACTGAGCTTTGGATGAATGAAATGTACATATGAAGCCTTGATTATATAGGCAAGGAGAGAGATAGGATTATACAAGATCATGACAAGTGTCTTAATCCTATCACATGAGACAACTAAGTCATAACAATCTCAATGCAAATATTAAATGCATGAGAGAATTATTAAATTCTTATATAACTAAAGGTAAATAATGAGACATTGCCCCATTATAACTAACTTCTAGAAGTGGCAACTAAGAAACTTAACTTCTAAGAAAACTTATAATAATGTGAATAGATCCTCACTAATAACTAGTTAGGAAATAACCCCATTCACACCAACAATTTTAACATACTCATGTATCAGTGTTTTATAGAGAGGCTGAGTGTTTTCAGTCCTAGAAGGAAGAAAATGAAGTATTCTTCACAAATAGAAGCTATTTTTTAACTTTAGCACAAACTATAACCTACACAAAATATGTCTTTTCCTATTTAAAGGTGCCAAAATAAGACATATATTTAAGGATTTATGCATGAAATCATAAAAATAAGCATTAATTACCAATTTGCACACAACAGAACAAGATTTTGAAGGTAGAGAACTGAAACTTTATTGTTGAAAGGTTTCTTTACAATTCCAAATGTCTAAAAATTATTCTAATTTTCTTGAAAATATGAAATTACATCCATTTTTAGTCACAAAAATGATTGGGTTTTTAGTTGCAATTTACAAAAATTGACCAGAAAAGAAATTTTCAAGTTACAAGGGTACTTTAAAAAATGCAAGAACTAACTAAAAATGAAATAGGTCATTCCTTTTTGCATACAAGCTTTCCTAAACTTCATTAATCTACTACAATCAACATGTGGCATATGCCATAGTTGTTTGAAGAGGTCAATACTCCCTAGGAACCTTAAAACTATTTCCCAAGGATCAAAGATATAAAACCTCCAAAGTGGCGTTGAAGAAGGGAGGTCTTGAGCTTTTCAATCTTTGTTAGCTCTTGGATATTTGCAATTGCCCCTATATTCTCTTAACTTGCTCAAAACCACTCCTATATATTTGGAACTACTCATATGTTAAACCTCATCCCTTAGTTACTAGGTTACTTCTACCTTCATGAGTGAAAATGATGATAAATATAAATCACGACTTTAATATGTTTGATAGGTGAATGAAATACTAAAATATGCATTAAGATGTTATTGCTTTTGAAGGAATTATTATGTTTTATGCTAATGTAGAAAGAGATGAATGAATATGTTAATGCTTTGATGATGCAAATGATTTATGATGCAAATATATTTCATGTGAATGGCTAACTACCTTTGTGATGCATTAAGAAAGGAGTCAAACCCTCAGGTATGAGAGGGGGAGTATCACTCAGGAGAGGATCTTGGTTTGGTAACCTTTAATGAACCTAACTGGGCATACACACACTCACACTATAGTTGGTCTAAGTTGAGTCAAGTCAGTTTGGGTAAATGGTAAGTAACTTATTTTCTAGGTTTGTGAATGTATTGTATTGGGTTATGATCTTGTTATTTGAATGTTTTGATTATGTGTATGTGATTAAACCTTTATGTTGAGAATGATTTCTTCTTCATGTGTTCATTTTTCTATGTTAATTGATGAGCACGTGAATATATGTGTTTGAATTTGATGGTCAAAATAAAGATATATATATTAATATATATGTATAAAGTACGTTGATGAAAATGTATATACATATATACTAATATACATACATATGTATGTATATATATGATTATTTAATATATGCTTATATCGAATGATAATAGATTTATTTAATAATCTTGTGAACTTGACTATATATATTAACATATATATTATGTGATATATATAATATATATACACTAATAGTATATAATATATATAATGCTTGATATATATATTGAAATCACATAGTATTTAGCATAGCGCATTTTATAAGCGTTGCATATGTGTAAAGGAAAGCACATATTATAACATTGTTGTTATACATATTAAAAGTGCAATGAATAAAGTGAAGCACATGGTATAGCGTTGTCTTAAATATACAATGTTGTGGCTAAAATCTGCACATAAAGCAAAGTAAGACCAAGTCAATAAAGACTTACAACCTACACATGGAAGTAGGAATATATTTTATACATTGCAAGAGAATGAATGCAAATTTTAACAATTGGAATAATTCTTTGGCAGAGCTATTATATGGGGTACCAAAACATGAATATGTGGCACCAAATCTGAGGAATGTAAAACAAATAAGTCTAAAACCTATGCCTAAATTTGGAAAAATAATATGATAACCATAAAACTTAGTGAAAGCATAGATGGTAGAGATTTGAGAGGGTAGTCGACTTGCAAACTAAATAGGAAACCTATAGCATTTCATTGCTATCCCTTGACTTAGTAAAAGAGTCACGTTGTCTCTAATAAAGAGGTAGACTCAACCATTGGAAGAATAAGGACTGCCATTTATTGTAATATAAGAGTTTTATCAGTTGAGTCATTGCATGTGAGTAGGAAGGTGGCATAATTGTTAGCTTCTTTGTAGCCTTTGGAAGCTAAAATTTTAGTATATATAGAGGTGCTCTCTTTATCATTTGTTACACTTCTCATTCTAACTTCTCCTTTGCTACTTTGTTGTATTTTCTATGCAAGTGAATTAGAGAGCTTGAGAGTTGGTGAGTTGCTTTCTTATTTTGTAATAATACTATTGAGAGAATTGGTAAAGAGGCTAGAGTTTGGAGAAGTAGCATTCATAATGGTGAAGGATAAGTTTGGAAAGCAACATATCAAATGGAACTTAATATCTAGGCATGCTAATTTCCATTCCTCCATTATCTATGTTCGAAAGTTTGTTTGATTGGAAATGCCTTTGTTTGGACAAAGACTGTTTTCAGTATGCATGATATTCTTGTTCTTATGAACCTAATTATTCTTTGAACACATGATATGCTTGTTAATTCCTAGTATGGAATATTCTTGTGTGATTCTTGATTGAGTATATCGAATTAGTGGAAACTTCTTATTTGGGAATACATTTATATTATGATGAAGCATGTGTGGCTTTAATGCTATTAGAACTATACTTAGTTTGTTAATACTATGTGGATGTTGTGTGAAAAATGAAAAATGAAATATATCAATGGGGTAAAAGCACAAAGTTTGTGTCACACTTTCAGCCAAATAAATAGTTATGAGCGAAACAATTTCGATCAGAAAAGTTTCAACCGAATAGGTTTCGGTCAAAACCACGTGGCCTATATGTGGCACACAGGGTTTTGGCTAAATATGTTTCGCTTGAATCCAAAAAAATCAAACTTTTACCTTTTCCATTTTTAAATTGACTTATTTTATGTGCGAGGTTTCTATAGAAAGTGTTTCGATCGAAACCCTTTCTACCGAAAAGTTATGTCTATGTGACATCCTAGTTGGCAACCAGCTCAACTTTTTTAGACTTTTATGAAACTTTCAACTTCAACTAAGTATTTCTTCAGTCAAAATGATGTTTAAAAAAAAAAGGAAAATATCCTTTTGTAGAGTTCGGAGTGGTGAATTCGAATATGTAATTTTTTTAATACTTTGATTAGTTTTAATATATTTTATTTTTAAAATAATGCAAGTAGGCTATTAAATTTTAAAAAGAGGCTAATTAGAAATTAAAAAATAGTAAAAAATACTAATTTTTTTTTTAAATATATGATGCACTAGAGGAGAGAGTCCTCTTCAAAAGGGTATAATTTGTTTTTTTTAAATGATTAAAAAAATAGAAAATAGATGGCATCCCATTAAAACTATCAAATTCTGACAAATTTGACATTAAAACATTATTACGAGAAAAATATACATCAAAATTTGATTTTTTTCTATGCACTAGATATTGAAGTTACCTATTTGGACAAAAAAAATTCAAGGAAAAATGAAGTTTTTTCCAATTTGTTTCTTGATGTCTCGTGAATGTCACTTTTTTCTGAAATTTTTAGCATTCCAAAAGCTGTTCTCAAATTGATAAAAAAAAAAAGTGGAAACAATTTTCAAAAAATATGAAAAATGGTAGCAATAAGCTTCATTTAAAGTTCTACATTTGATTAGTTTACATCATTTTGAAATTCAAACCATAAAGACCACTTTTATGTGGTGGAAGTTTAGATTTTTTTTCTTGTTGTCGAATTACTTTATAAAGTGTGACACGGGTTTGTGTTTTTACCCATTGCTATCTTCATTTGTTAAGCTTATGATGCTAAGTAAACCTTTGTGGATAAAGAGGTTAGTGTTGATGTGTTTTTTATGCACTTCTCAACACAGGAAATGCATAGATGCATCACCTATCTTGAAAGACAATCTTTCACAATCAGATTGCAGAACACTATCCCAAGGTCTCTAATGTCAGGTCTTGATAGTGCTTAGAATATCTCAGTTGTTTGATGTTATTTAATGGAATCACAAGGCGGTCTTACAGATGAGTTACAAAGCATGGGAAATAGGGTTTGCAAATGCAGTTTCAAAGTGTTGTAAGTGAATAAATAGTGGTTGTCCACTCAAAAAATTAAGTTAAAACTCATCAAGTTCATTTGATTTAGCTTCATGGTGATGCTTTCAATCCTACTCCAATCAAGGATTAAAAGAAACAGCAAAAGGAGAAGGGTTAAGAAAGCTATTCTAATCCTAAGCTATGAATGAATAGTAAAAATGGTGGCTGCTAAAGTAGACAAACTCCCTAAACTAGGTTTTTCTTGGCCAAGAGGAACCTACAGTTACACAAAACCAGTGCAATCTTCTAAGGACTACAGATTTTTAAATTGCACATGCAATTGAACTAAGTTGCAGCATTGAAATCAAGAAGCCCAGACTAACTTTACACAACAGTTTGTCATCAACAAGTGCTAAAAGTATGGGCTGAAAGTTCATCAAATACCAAAACAACAATTTCCATTATCACTTCCATTCAAGAATCTACAACTAAAACAACTATGGAAGGTAGAACCATGCATGCAAGATGAGCAAAATCAAAGAGAACATCCATAAAATTATGCAATGTTGTCTTCTATTGCTGCAAATGACTTTTATAACAGCTCTCCAACCCTTACAAATGAGGAGCAAGCCCCTATTTATAGTTTTCCAAAGCCCAAATAAATGGCTAGGATCAATTTGCAATGAATGGCCCAGATTCAATTACATTAGGGTTTCACCTACCCCACAATATTCAACAATTTTAAAATAGATCCTTGTATTTTCCTTGTTTTGTCATCTAGTGCTCAAGTGCTATAGCAATTTTGTCATTTAGTTGATCGTCTTTTTCACTGTAGCAGAAACTGCCTGAAAGCTTCCCTCTTTCTTGATGTGTTTGCAATTTTCTTCCTTGGATCAAACAAGCCCGTCGATGATTAGCATCAATGGATTGGTTGCCCCTGATTCAGCCGAACAACTCTCTTATGCTTTCTTCAAGGCCACCCCTTTGCATTTTTGTCCTTGGCTTTCTTAGCACAAGCCTTCTTCTAACGCTGACCTTGTTGGTGGGTGCTAGCTGGAGAGGCGATCATGAAATGAATGGTGAGAGGAGCTATGCGTATTCCTTGTTCAGCTTTCTCGATGGGTCTCCTGATGGACCTACAGTAGGCTCCTTGAATCCTGTGTGCATGAAGTGTCGTAAGTTCTTTCATACACAAATCAAGGAAAACGTTAGTCAAATCTTGCAAAATCCTTTTTAGATCCATCCATGCATCGTCAAAAGATCATAATATTCATATTTGGAGCTCATTTGGACCATAAACATTAATCCGGGCCATTGGGGCTCCACGGATACTCCAAAACGGCCAAAGAGGGATGGAGTCCCAGAAACGACCACGAAGGGGTCGGGCTCCGAAGGCTGGGCCGCCGAGGCTCCACAAATGTTCCAAAACAGCCAAAGGGGGATGAAGCTTTGAAACCACCGAAACTTAATGGAATGTTGACGAAACTTTGGTAGTTCATTTAGGCACCACAAACACATCCCAGATCCACCAAAAAGTTGGTCCCAAAGTCAAAAATGTGGAAATCGGACCTACAGGGGTTCACGAATATTTCCAAAACAACCAAAAAGGGATGAAGCTCCGGAACCACCGAAACTTAACGGAACATTGACAAAACCTTGGTAGTTCACTTAGGCACCACAAACACATCCCAGATCCACCAAAAAGTTGGCCCCAAAGTCAAAAATGTGGAAACCAGACCAGCGAGGGTCCATGGATGTTTCCAAATAGCCAAAGAGGAAGGGAATTTTGGAGGGAAAGTTCTAAAACCACCGAAACTTAACGGAATGTTGACGAAACTTTGGTAGTTCAATTAGGCACTAAGAACACATCCCAAATCCACCAAAAAGTTGGCCCCAAAGTCAAAAATGTGGAAACCAGATTGACGAGGGTCAATGGATGTTTTGAAAATAGCAAGAACAAGACAAAAGGTAGAAAGGGGACGGTTGACTTTATTTCTCTGCAGATTTGAATACCCTAAGCAGGTGAATTTGGTAAAGGGAATTTGATAGTTTGAAGGCACATGACCAATTTGGGCTTAGAAAATGGGGCACGCAAAACAAGATAGGAGCAAAGCAGCCTATCAGGAGCAAAAGAAAAGGGGGTCCCTACCTACGGTGGGGCATGTGTGCAAAACATGCACAAAAATGCCGACTCATTGGGGAAATGCTCCAGAGCATTTCGATGACAAACTGGAATCACAAACCCAGAATCTCTGGTTCTGACCTTCACGCTAGGGCAAACAAACCAGGCACCCAACCAAAGGATCAAAACCACTAGCCAACACAACCTTCAGTATCCTGAAAATCCAAGTGTATGTAGTTGCGTTAATTCCTATCCTTCAGTTACTACAGGAACCCAAGCTCCGTCAAGTTAAGCTACGTAGTTTATTCTAACTCCAAAAGCATCTGGGACATTGCCTCGCTGCTAGTCAGGCATCCATAGCCCCGACGAGGTTGTCGTTGTGATTCTCCCGAACATTGCTCTACTGCTAGCCGGGCATCCATAGCCCCAGTAGAGTTGCTCGGATACCCCTAAAAAGTTGAATTTTCTCTTTTTTTTAATTTTCAATGTTTTTTTTCTTTCTTTTCTCTTTTCAACTCTTTTATTTCAACTTGCAAGCATTGAAGCTCGCGCTTAGGGCTGAGAATCATAGTGGTGTCGGAGCAGAATTTTAGATTTTTCACTTAACTAGACTTCACAAAAGGCCCTATAGTGAACATTAGATTCTTAAGATTTGTAAGAGTTGTAAGATTTAAGAATACATCAGAGTCAAACTAAACCAACAACTTATCCTCTTTGAATCAAACACCCAGATCACTTGACACTAAAAAAATACCTTCACCATCCACTCTAAAGACTTGATTAGAGTTTGACAAAGAAATACGTAGAACAGCCCCAAGCGATAAGTATGGTTGTTGTGCGCACAGATGTTCCCACCTAAAAGCAGACGGACCCCGAGCAAAAAAGCAACAACATGAAAGGAAACAACCTACAACAAACTAACCTAAGGAAAGCATGAAAGTGGAGTATTTACAGGAAACCTATACTACTCAAAACGGGCTATGTACAAAGATATTTACAAAGCACTATGTTCAGGTAGGGTGAGCTGACATTAACGTTTATTGGATTCCGTAATGCATGCACAATCAAATGGGAAATCATTATCATTCTTAACCATGCAAACTTATCTTTATATTCTGAAAAAAGAAATTCAATGTTGCAGCACTCAAGTTCAATCACATCATCATGAAAAATCAACAATTGAAGGGGCTCATTGAACCCATGGTTAATCTATAAACATGTTTGTTTTCCCTCATTCCCATAATCAAAATAATAAGTGCAGTTATGAGAAATAATAGGGGAAAAGAAGGATAGAACCTGGATGTCGTCACATGGAGGTGGTAGCATTGGACAGTCGAGAGCAAGCACAACATCGTTGGTCATTACATTTGTAGCCTTGAGTGGGCGTGGTGGAGGGTGCAACACTTCAGACATTAAGCTTGCATAAGGCTGGGAAGACGGGGCAGCAAACAACTCATCCAATCCACCAATGGGATCTACATCCCTGGTTGGCAGTTCTTCAAAAAGAAATACTTCTCCACATTGATCATCTGCAAACTTGGGATACACTTGGTTGTTGTCCTCAAGGGGCAGCATGTTGTCTCGTCTCCTTCCCCAAGTATCAACCTCTTTTTTATGATGTTCAATGTCATGGGATAATGACATGGACAAATCTATCCTATTGCAGCTCTCTGAATGTGAAGGAGGATCAACAACGATCATGGCGGAAGGGCTCCAAGGTGCATAGTGTAGTTGGTCAATTCTATCATACTTGTTGGAAGCCATCAAAACACCCCCACCTTTGTCTTCTTCCCTTTGTTGTTCATGCATCTCATTATGAAGTTCAGTGATTTCCTCTTGCTCACTATCATTGTAAATGGAGAAGAAGCTCCTCTCCCAATCTAGAAACTCTAGTGCATCACTATTCGGGGGCTCAAGGAGTATGTATTCATCGCTACCGTCTTCTAGGATGTGCTCTTCCTCGACATGAGCATACCTCTGTAGTGTAGCTCCCAATGGAAAGAAGTCATCAATTGATGGCACCTCATCAAGGGGACCAAAGTCTACTGCACAATTTCCCTCCAAAGACTCGCCAAAAATCCCATCGTCCATGGCACACAACTGCTCTTCAATAGGAAGAACTTCTTGATGACTGGTAGAGAGCATTCCCACTTGATCCACTTCATCACTCAGAAGTCTAAGACTGTATTGTTGTTCTTCTACTGCTGCCCCAACATCCTCTTGAGGCCTACCTTTAGCTAAGTCATCACTTAGTTTAGGTTCTTGGTCTCCACATTCCATCCTTGAGGCAACTACAGGAAGTGGTATGCTTGGCTGCCTCACTTGTCCTCTAACTTATTTGATAGCCTCTTTGCATAGCTCGCATGCAAACTCAGAGTGTGATGAATCATGAAGTCTACACCAATTTGGCAGCAACAACACCTCCAAATCCACTTGAAATCTTATTTCTGACCAATTATTTGCTAATTTGGAGACGAGCTGGTCATATCTTTCTGTGATTGGGTTCTCATTATCACTTGAAAAAGAAGCTTGATGGTAGAAATCCATGGCAAGTGGTTGCTCCCACTCCTCCAAATCTGCATTTTCAGATCCTCGATCACTGTCATTGGTGAAGGGGAGGCTTTCTAATCTAGTTTCACCTATACCTTTGTCATCATTTTCTGTTGCTCCTATGTTGTCAACGTTTTATTTTTTATGTTCTTCGGCATCTTCGTTGGTTGTCCCAACATGCACGGTTGCAAAATTCATTGGTTCATCGTCACCTACCAATTGCTCCTCTTCTAGAGTGGAGGACTGCCTTTGATTGGTGGAGGGAAGACCTTCTAAATCAGTTTCAATCAGATTTCCACCAAGGCACCTTGTTGTCCTAGTGAAATTTGCCTCTTCCTCCTGGCTTTCAACTTCAATGTTTGCTACTCCAACATCAGCTTGTATCAAATTTCTTAGTTCATCCTTACTTTGTTGTCCTCCAGATGTTGACAGTTGTTTTGCCTCATGGGATAACTTCTCTTCATTGGGAGTCGGTTGCTCCAACTTGTTCGAACAACCCTTAGTTTGAGTGATGATGTTGTTAAATGATGAGCAAGTGAATTTAGAGTGGGGTGCATTGTGGAATCTACACCAACTTGCCATTAGTACTTCCTCCAATCTTGGTCCATCCTTGCTGCTCAAATGTTCTTGGATTAGCTCCTTGAATGCAATTCTTCCTATGGGTCTTCAGGGGTCAAGGGCTGGTATATTTTCCAAAAGAGAATTTCTCCCTACAAGATCCTTTCGATTCTGCTCAAGAAAGTCAAACATCCCAATTCGTTGTGCCTGCAAGTACAATGGATCCGACATCTATCCACCAATGCAAATTGTTGCAATGGCTTCTTCAATCTCCTATTCAAATATGCATGAAGCTAAGTGATCTCAATTTGTGCATGCTGCTCCATTTTAACTACGCTTCTACTTGCCTTCAAATTTTTTTGATTTTTAGCATTAAAAGAGATCTCCTTATCTCAGATTTCTTCTTTCAAAGTGTTCTTTTCGATTTCCAACTTTCAACTTTGTAGCCTCAACATGTCATGCCCTCCTTCTAGCGCCAGTTTTTTTGATGTGTTTTTATGCACTTCTCAACATAGACAATGCATAGATGTATCACCTCTCTTGAAAGAAAATCTTCCACAATCAGATTACAGAATATTATCCCAAGGTCTCGGATATCAGGTCTTGATAGTGCTTGGAATATCTTAGTTGTTTGATGTGATTTGTTGGAATCACAA